>CAIGQZ010033050.1:0-20597 GCA_903798205.1 Danio tinwini
GTGTTGGGATTTTAGGTTAAGAGTAGCCTCCAAGGTTTGACATCGTACATTGCACTCATACTGCCAATGTAATTGTAACTATTATCAATCACACACATAAATTAACATACATCAGAATTTTAAAAAGTACAGCATAATATACTGTAAAATAAACACACAAACAAAAAACTATGACAACTATATGCAGCCTACAGTGGTCATTGGTACATCTGAGATGTGTGAAATTCCTCCTTTGTTAGTCAAGTTCTAGTTTCACCTGACTGCCAGTTGCTGTAATAAATGTATTAAATGTTCCACAGATTCATATATGATATTCATGGTATTATGTTCTTGACTAATTTTGTAAATTGAACAGACTATTGTGCATGTGATGACTTATTCAATGACGCTGACACATTTTGGAGAGAACAACCATTGAACTGAGAATCAACAATCAGTTTAGATCAACTAGATCTATTCACTTGGAAATTGTGCTAAATGTAGGCTATCTGTACTTAATCATTTGCAAAGATGTACTTAGACATTTGCAATTTGATGAAATGAATGAGAAAAATCTATTCTGTTGTGAACAATTGCCAAGTGGTTTGGAGGTTTGTCCGTGTTGTTTTGAGAATATAATTCCAGTTTCAAGAAATGAGCCAAAAACAATGGAGAAAAACTTTAACGTGAATTGATATTTCACTGAATTCAATTCAATTTAATCAAAATGACCAATTCGCATTGCAGAATAAGTATCCACAAATATCATACCGCTGGCTAAGAATATTTATATTTTATTGTATCGTGATGAAACAATCAATTTTCCCATTACAGGTACTATGTGAAAATGAAGCACTTTAAATGTATCAGCAGTTTCCTGTTGAATGATATCATGTTCTGTTGTTCTGTAATTATTAAATTCCTAACACTGTAAATATTTAAAGGGAAATCTGATGCTTCATATGATGAGATTCAAGGATCACATCCGCCGACTCTGAAGATAAATAACAAGGAAGTAAAGGCAAACTTGTAAGTGATGAAACATATACTGCATATACATATATGCTGCTGTTTTCTTATATATTATATGTATGTACAGTATACTATGATTGTCTATGAATGTCTGCAGGGAGGATGTCAAAGACTACAGACTTCCTTCAGCTCCGGTTATCAGATGTTGGCTGGTCTCGTTCCAGGCTGTGATGGGGGATGTTTCTGATTTCACTGTCACTAAGCTGTAGAGTTCAATGAAAGACCACGACAGGGCAGAAAGACAATGTGTTAGAACTAGAGATTTTTACACTTTGTTTGATATATATATATATATTTTGGTGGGCATACATTATTTTTTATCTAGATTAATCTTACTGTAATCTTGGAATGAATCTAGATTAATTTAGATAAAATGGCTCATTTGAATTCTGCCGAAGGCATTCAGAATATGTGTGCTACCCAAATAATGACTAAAAGTAAGTCTTTGAGAATGGGTTTCTCAAAACCAGGTGGCGCATTAGACTCTCCTGTTTCCAAAATGCATCACAAACTGCTTGAGAAACTGTTCTACTATGATCATTGGTGATAAAAATAAATGATGTTCAATAAGATGTACTTGTGTTTACTAACTGTTTATTCAGTTAAACAGTTGAACTGTAGGCCTGCATAAGCTCCAAACAGACATTTTTGATGACCTTAATCTGACTAAAGTCTTGACTGAACTAAACAGAAATGGAATTAAGACGTGGAGTATGCAGATATTAGTGGCATTATTGAAGTAAACACTGCGATTAAACTATTACCGTCTTGTAGGACTTTTCGTCATATTTTCCAACAAGATCCACACACGCGACTGTCACTAAAGGACCGCACAGGCACACACATGATGAAATGCGGAAGTTGTTTTCTTTCCATTTGGCGTGTGTTATTAAATTCCATAACAGTCTCAACAGTCCTTACTCCTTATTTGCGTCTAATACCCCAGTTTGTCACGGGGGCATGAATGAAATGTTCATGAGTGAAAGTGAATATGCCGAAGCAGGTAAAGTCACACAAAAATACAAGAAACTCTTACATGAAAGCACTTTACATAAACACCTTAATTATATTTATTGTCTATTAAGCCAAATAACTAGATTACAGATGTCCATGTAAGCATAGTCGGTAGTGTCTTCGAAATAAGTGAAAGATCCAGACGGGCATCCTGCTGCTGATTTGATTCATAAGGGCACTTTTTTGTCAGACGGCTCACCTGTCAGAGAATTCTAATAATAAATAATAAGTCATCTAAATATGTTTGGAAATTAGGAAAATGAAGCAGGAGATGTCTATAAAAATTTAATTTTCAGTCTGTAAACTATTTAAAATAATTCATATTGATGTTTTTTTCTGATGCGGCTTTATCATCATTATTCTAAGAAAATAAATAAATAACGACAGAAACTACGTTGTCACTATATCGTCTAATTTTTATGGACATTTCCCAATCAAAAATCAGACAAGTTTTATGGACAAAAACCTGAAAAGAATTTGATTAACAGTTGCATGTAGTGTTGATTGTGCTTCACTGATTGAGATTTATTTGCATTTTCAAAATTGCATCATGGGATTTTGCCCCTATGACTTTTGATGTTGAAAATTTCATAAAATTTTAGCAGACTGACTTCTATTTACATTAACATTTTAGTGGTTTGAATCTATTTATTGTAAAACATGCAGTGTTGGGGAAAGTTACTTTTGAAAATAATGCATTACAATATTACTCTCCTAAAAAAGTAACTATAGTTGCATTACTTAGTTACTTTTTATGGTAATACGTTATGCCACTTTTGGGTTACTTTTGCATTACTTTTTCTTACCAGGCTGAGGCTTGTTCTCTTTCAGAACTTGCAGGTGTTTTCTTCTTTTTTTTTTAATAGAGGAGCTTTGCAATTAACACACTGTATAACCTACACCTTCATTTACCTTAAAAAACAAAACAAAAAACGATGTGTGTGTTTGCCACATCGAGTAATAATTGGCACAAAGATATACACAGGAGACCCAAATCCAAGTGAAAACAAGATGATTTATTTAAAGAGTCACAATTGGTATAGGTCTCACCAGATATAGTGTAGGGCAAGGATGCTCACACCAGAATACGACACGCCAAACAGCGAGGAAGGTTCATCCGTGAACCAACATCGTATAGCAGTCTCTCATGGATATCTCACCAGATATCGAGGGAAGGGGAAGGTCATGCTAAGGAGCTGCTCTCCAGGAAATCGTCGAGTTTGCCCACGGTAAAGTTCATAAGGGAAACATATATGAGGTGAAGTCTCTCACAGATAGTGTTGTCTTCAAAGCAGGCAGTAAAAACAACATCAAAGAGGCGGAGACTTGCGTAAGGTCCAACAGAAACAGGTTATGATGGAGAGCCTCCACCCAAGCGAGCGAGAGAGTCTAACAGAAGCAGACACAGGAGTGAACAACAACAAACTGATAATGCTAACTACAAAACACTGAACATATATAGCGCGCGGAACGCACATCAGCTGTGACTGATAACAAACACCTGTGCATTGAGAGTAGCGACAAAAAACACGTGACCACCCAGCTGATGAATGTAAACACACATACACACACACACACCACGTGGTGAAGATAACCCAAACAAGACACACCCACTTCCCACACACAAACACACACACACACACACACACACGCACGCACGCACGCACACACACACACACACACACACACACACATGCAAAAAAAGAAAGACCCACAAACATGACAATAATAATATAAGATAATGTTATCTTCTGAGAACTTCCTGAGCCCAGAGCTCTACATGTCATATATACAGATTGATGAAAATTGCTGCTTTTGTACTTTTTGTCTTATTAGTGAAGTACAAACCATTTTCAAGTACAATTCCTTTACTTCCATGTGTCCAAAATAATGAATGCATTCTTTCATCTCAATTTTAATTCAGTAATTTACTTTGTAAAAGCTAATTAGTTAAACAAAAAAGTAACTCAAATATTATTACTTAATTTTTTAAGCAATGCGTTTCTTTACTCATTACTTAAAAAAGTTACACAACTCGCGTTAATTGTAATGCATTACCCCAACACTGATGACTAGTGTTATATGTAAATAAATAAATAGATAGAAATAATAAAAATAAAACTGATATCTTATTACCTTTATACCATAACCTACATGACCAACCCAGACAATATTTCATTTTAAACAAAAAATTTAATTCATCTTTATTTGTATAGCGCTTATACAATGTAGATTGTGTCAAAGCAGCTTCACATAGAAGATTATAGTAAATTGAAATGATGTCAGTTCAGTTTTCAGAGTTAAAGTTCAGTTCAGTTTAGTGTGGTTAATAATCACTACTGAGAGTCCAAACATTGTGGAGCAATTCCATCGATGCGCAGCTCTACAGATCCCGAGCCATGCAAGCCAGTGGCGACAGCGACGAGGAAAAAACTTCACCAATTGGCAAAAATTAAGATTTAAAAAACCTTGAGAGAAACCAGGCTCAGTTGGGCACGACTATTTCTCCTATGGCCAAACGTCTTGTGCAGAGCTGCAGTCTAGGCGCCGAAAGCTGGACCTCAGCGGAGACTCATCTGTCCTTGGAGTGTCACAGAAATCAGTCTCATGCTCTCACTCCACCATGACCACCACAGCAGCTGCTCAGGATGCGGCCTGGTCCAGGATTATGAAGACCTTGGGATCATCTCGTCGCTGGTCTTTGATCGCATCAGTGGTGCTGCATAGTCTGAGGGCCTCCGGATGAGTACCCCCAGGTGGAAATAGAGAATAAAGAGAATAAATAGCGTAGCTGCGTTTCATAGTGTATATAAACAAGATGCAAAAACCTGTGTGGGGCACATCAAGCGTCATACCGCTAAGTGATGCACTGAGTGTATGCTTTGCTTAGGTTTTTAATTTAATTTTGAACTGTGAGAGCGTGTCTGAGCCTCGGACATTATCAGGAGAGGAGAAGGCTTGACCTCCTTTACTCGACTTTGCTATTCTAGGTACTACCAGAAGCCCTGAGTTTTGAGATCTTAAAGAGCGGGTTGGATTGTAGCCCAGACAGGAGCTAGATTATTTAAAGCTTAATAGGTAAGAAGCAATATTTTATATTCAATATGAAACTTAACCCCCCCCCCCCCCCCTAAAGTTTTATATGTATATAAAATCACTTTTGTCAATTTAATTAAATGTGGACACTAAAAAGTGCTGAACAGTGCAACTTTTTATTATTATTATGCAAAAAACCTCTTGATTGTAATTTATTTATTAAAAAGGCGAGACCAACCCAGTGAATATTCAGCAAAATGTGAAAAAGGCCATTGATGGAAAATATCCTCTGTACTGTTTGGGTTTCGGGTTTGATGTCAGCTTTGAGTTTCTGGAAAAGATGTCATTGGAAAATAACGGCACTGCTCGCAGAATTTATGAGGATTCTGATGCTGATCTTCAACTACAGGTCAGATATAAACAAAGAAACGCAGTTGTTTTTAATGCAGTTTACACATTTGAATTCCTTCATAATAAATTGATCTCTGCTCCAACAACTTTTAACATTGAAAAGTTTACAAAGTGACTTTTAGTTATAATATTTTTAGTAGTTTGAAACATTATAATGTCTGTATTGGTCAGAAAATATATGGTACAAAAACAGTAATTAACTCCAGTGCTTTTTTGTGATTTATTTCTGTGTACTATATATTACTACAACATTGTTGTTTCAAACTAGTGAATCTACTGAAACAACTGATATCAAGAAAAGTTACTTTGTTAATTGTAAAGTTATATTTTCAATACGACAAGTTGCAACCCGGGCTCAAAATGGATACGTACTCCTGTCTGCATTTTTGGAGAGCGCAAAATATGTCTTAGAAGGTATGTTTTTTTTTTTTTTTGCAGATTTTGTTTTTGCTAATTCACCAAAGGCCGCTGTGTATGCTTTTTTCAGATCTCAAATTTTTCTTGCCATTCATACCTTTTCTTCTAACATAAATCCACCAGAGGCCGCTGTTGACTAACTGACTGACTGACCAACCGAACCACCCACCGATTGACCCGCCCACCCACTTCCCTATACCCGACAATGTTTTAAAAAGCAATCCAGAAAAAGAAAAGCCCCCTGATTTTTTTCCAGCGATCTGCTGCCGCTTGATTGCTGGTGATCATAACAAATACCAACAACTACAGCATTTTATTTTGGTAAAATAAGTGTAATCTAGAGGCCTTTGCCTTTCATATAAGCTACTTCTGATACCAAATGATCAACTCAAAGTCAAGTTATTATTTGTTGTTCCTAAAACTAGGATAATAGGCGACAAGCCTTTTGTCAGGTAGTGTATAAAAGTAGTCATGTATACACAAGGTAACATTTTAATTGGTGTTGATATGATTTTTTTAAAATTTGCATGTTTTGTGGTTCTGTCTGATAATCAAAGCTTAGCACCAAACATCTAATGCAGAGTAATTTTAAATTATTTTGATGTTTCATAGTTGAAGTCAAATATAAGTTAAAATGTTTTTTTCTTTTTCAAAAATTTCACATGTGATATTTAGTGGAGCAAAGAAATTCTCACAGTATTTTCTATAATATTTTATCTTCTAGACAATGTCTTATTTGTTTTATTTTGTCATTCCTGAAAGACCCCAGTGATGAATCTCTGCATTGATCTCGTGGGCCAGCCTAAACACCTGCTGGTGACCTACTCACACCTGCAGTTTCTACACGATGGACGTCCAGCGTTCTTCAGCCTCCAGTGCCTAGACTGCAGCTCTGAACAAAAAGTTTGGCCAGAGAAGAAATGGTCGCCTGGTTTCTCTTCGCTTTTGTCAATTGGTGAAGTTTTGTTCCTCACTACTGTCACAACTGGCTTGCTTTCTTTGGGACTTGTGGAGCTGCGCATTGATGGGTTTGTTCATCAGTGTTTGAACTTTCAGCAGTGAATATTAAACCACACTGAACTGAATTTAACTGACTCTGAAAACTGGACTGATGCAGTTTCAGTTTACTAGAACTTCTATGTAAGCTTCTTTGTCACGATCTGCATTGTAAAAGTGCTACAGACATGAAGATAAATTGAATTGAATTGAATTTTATTTTGCCTAGAATAAAAGCAGTTTTTGTTTATAACCATTTAAATGTCAATATTATTAGCTCCCTTAAGCAATATTTTTTTTCTGAATGTCTACAGAACAAAACCATCATAATACAATGATTTTTCTATTATCTTAACTTGCCTAATTAACCTAGTTAAATCTTTTAATGTCACTTTAAGCTGAATAGTATCTTAAAAAATATCAAGTAAATATTGTGTACTGTCACTGTGGCAAAGATAAAAACAAATCAGCTTTTAAAAATGATTTATTAAAACTATCATGTTTAGAAATGTGTTGAAAAAATCTTTCCTTTAAACAGAAATTGGGAAAAATATACAGGAGGGCTAATAGTTCTGACTTTAACTGTATATGATTTTTTAGCATGCCTCTTTATTGATTTCTGTGGGGTTCAAGAGACTTTGATTGTTAACAGAGGGGGAGTTTTCTTCATTGGGTCAATAATAGCCAATAGAATGACGTGGACATGAGTTTAAAAGCAGTGTATGTTTCGAAGTGTGTTTTCTGTGCAGGTCATGATGGATCGAGTTGCTTTCAGACTGATTCTCTTTGGTGTTTTTCTCATCTCGGCTACTTCAGCTCCTGTTGGGAAGGTGAGGGTCAAATCTTACTTAAGATGCAAAAGCGCTTGATTGCAAGTAGAAGTAAATCAGTTTTCATTTGACAAAAGGTTTATATTTCTAAAAACTCCCGTTTTATTAGAACATTTCATATAACTTTTCACATTGTGTCATAGTTTTTTCTATTTATTTATTTATTTATTTATTTATTTATTTATTTATTTATTTATTTATTTATTTATTTATTTATTTATTTATTTATTTATTTATTTCTTATAATTTTTTTAACCAGAAATGTTCCTATGAGATACAATATCTCTTCTACCAGGAAGTCCTGGTCAAGACAAGATTGTTAAGAAATATCCATTAAGCAGCAAATCAGGATCATGTGGCATTGAAATCGGGAGGAATGGAAATGAAAATGCAGCTTTGCATTATAAGAAAACATACATTTTAAATGATATTTAAATAGCATGTACTGTATACAGCCAAGCACAAAATTATTCATATCCCTGGCTAATTTTTACTTAAAGTTACTTTTAGCCAATCTGTGATTTTATTTATTTATTTATTTATTTATTTATTTTATTTATTGTAATTTTATTTTATTATTTCATTTTTGACAGGAAATGACACAGGCTTCTTCCAAAATATAAAACGATGTATAAGATGCATTATTTTGGGAAAATATATATATATATATATATATATATATATATATATATATTTCTCTATATATCTCTTAGCTTTAATTTACATTTACATAGTTTAAAAATAATTTCTGAAGGATCATGTGGCATTGAAGTTGGGAGAAATGGAAATGAAAATTCAGCTTTGCATTATAGGAAAAAAATACATTTTTAATGATATTGAAATAGTATGTACAGTATACAGTCAAGCCCAAAATTATTCATATCCCTGGCAAATTTAGATTTAAAGTTACTTTTAATCAACCAGTGATTTTATTTATTATTATTATTATTATTATTATTATTATTATTATTATTATTATTATTATTATTATTATTATTATGTTTTAGACATAAACAACACAGGTTTCTCCCAAAAGATAATAAGACGATGTACAAGATGCATAATTTTTGGAAAAAATATATATTTCTCTATATATTTCTCAGTTTTGATTTACATTTAATCGGGAGAAATGGATTTTGAAAATTTAGCTTTGCATCATAAGCAAACATACTGTACATTTTTAATGATATTTAAATGTTATGTGTACAATCAAGCCTGACATTATTAATTTCCTTGGCAAATTTTGACCTAACAATACTTTTAATCAGCCAGTGATTTTATTTATTTATTTATTTATTTATTTATTTATTTATTTATTTATTTATTTATTTATTTATTTATTTATTTATTTATTTATTTATTTAAAATATATAAATATATATAAATTTCTATATATTCCTGAAGGATTATGTGTCATTGGATTCAGCTTTGCATCATAAGAAAAAATACACTTTTAATGATATTTAAATTGTATGTGTACAGTCAAGCCTGAAAGTTTACATATTCCTGGCAAATATTTACTTAAAGTTACTCTTAATCAACCTGTGATTTTATTTATTTATTTATTTATTTATTTTTGACTGGAAATGGCAAAGGCTTCTCCCAAAAGATAATAAGACGATGAACAAGATGCATCATTGTGGAAAAAAAAAATATATATCTCAGATTTGACTTAGATTTGAATAAAAACTTTAAGGCAGAATCTGCCTAGGGTATGAACAATTATATGCTTGACTTAATTTGATCTTTTCAGTAATATTTCACAAAATATCTTTCAATAAAATAAGAGCAATGCACCGTTTGGTTTGTACTCTGTTGAGATACCACAGTAATTAAATTTTTGTTGTCAATATTGCCATGATTAATAGAAAAAAAATGTTGTCTCAGCTAACAAACGGAGCTATCTATTGCTCAATAGTTTACACTGAGATGTACTCATCAAAACTTATTTGCCTTTTAGTCCAAAGGCCTGTTATTTTCAAGCTGTAAATATTTGAGCAGTCCCACATAAAAAGGAGGAGTAAACATGCTCCAGCCAATCACTCTCTGTTATACAGCATGAGTATACTTTAATATGTGCTGCTTATGTTTTCACAGCAACAAAATGTGGATATTTACAGTTTCTATATTAACTCCACTGTGTCCAGTCGCTACGCCACAACAATCATCACAAGTCGTGTGGCAAATAAACTGAATAAATCTCAAGAGATCCAGTTTGAGGTCAAGATTCCCAAGAATGCCTTCATCAGCAAGTTCAGAATGTGGGTAAACATGAGTACTCTTTTATACAGTAGTTGAGATAAGGAGATGTTGTTTACTGTAGGTAGTGGGCGTCATTGTTGGGTCAATCTGATAATGTGAGGCAAGGCAAGTTTATTTATATAGCACATTTTATACACATTGGTAATTCAAAGTGCTTTACGTAAACAAGAATAACAGGAAAAGTAGAAAATAAAAACAACAATAAATAAACAAGATTAAAAACAGATTAAAATGTGTTAAAAGAGGTTTTAAATGAGTGTTTTAAGTCTTTAAATGTGTTTTAAGTCTTGATGTTAATGTGCCTAATGTTGAAGCACATCTGATCATTTCTGGAAGCTGATATCAGCAGCGGAGGGAACAGTAGCTGAAGGTGGATTTACCTTGCTTTGACTGAACTTTTGGAATTTCTAATTTACTTGATCCTAAAGATCTGAGTGATTAAGTTTGTATTCAGTGACCATATCTGTAATGTATTGAGGTCCTAGGACATTTAGTGATTTATAGACAAGTAATAATACTTTAAAATCTATTCTGTATGTAACTGGGTGCCAGTGTAAAGACCTGGGGACAGGTGGGATGTGCTCAGATTTTCTGGTTCTGGTCAAAATTCTGGCAGCAACTTCTGGATGAGCTGCAACTGGCTGACTGTCTTTTTAGGAGGGCCAGTGAGGAGTCCATTACAGTAATCCAACCTGCTGCTGATAAAAGCATGAACATTTTTGTATCCAAAAATTAAATTGATAGTTTAAGAAAATAACCTATACATAATTTTTGAAGTGTTACAAGAAATAATATCTACAAAATAGGTTAAAAAACATTCACTTTTAAAAATATAGATTTTTATTGACAGTAATAGTTATTTCAATATTATATCCCTTTATAGTATCCCTTTAAAATTAATAAAATATTTACATTGCACAAAAACGTAATCTATTCTTAAAATATGTTCTTCACAATATATATATTTTTATATTTAAATGTAACTATGAATATCTGTTATCTCTTATCATATGTTATTTTAAGGCCTGATTACCGGAAGGTAATTTAGCAAAATCAAAATAGTTCTTCACAATGGTTATTTTAAAAAACGATCACTGAAAGGTTTTTTCAGCTTTAACATTTAAAAAGTCTCCAGTGCATAAAAGTTTAACCGATATTCTTGTCGTCCATCCTAGTTATAGGAGCAACAAATAATTACTTGACTTCTAGTTGATCGTTTGGAAAAGTGTCAGAAGGTTGATTTCTCAGATGAATCATCTGTTGAACTGCATCCCAATAATCACAAATACTGCGGAAGACCTATTGGAACCTGCATGGACCCAAGAGTCTCATAGAAATCAATCAAATTTGGTTAAGAAAAAATCATGGTTTGTGGTTACATTCAGTATGCAAGAGATTTTCAAAGTGGATGACATAAACAGCCTGAGGTATATCAAGACATTTGTGCTGCCCATTACATTACAAACCACAGGAGAGGGCAAATTCTTCAGCAGGATAGCGCTTCTTCTAATACTTCAGCCTCCATGTCAATGTCCATGCCTTGTAAAGTTCATGACAGCAAATAAGCTCAATGAGCTCAAGGATTGGCCAGCTCAGCCACCAGACATGTAAAAGTCCATCTATTAGCCCAATGACGAAACTAACAGCATGGTTGAAGGTTAAATGCATGTAAGCCTTTTCTAGTGCTTCTGAAAAGAATTCTGTTATTTATTAGAATTTATTTATATTAGTTTTTAGCTCCGAATTTAATCTGACTCCATTTTTAAGTGATCGTAATATTTAGACTGTATTTCTAATTATAGGAACAGATCACAATAATCATTTATGACTTAATTTAGAGTTCTGATCTATCTGTTTCCATACTGTTTAATTTATTTGTTCTTTAGGGACCAAACGCCGCTCAGAGTTTCACGCCCTGGGTTTGCGTGTCTTCTCACGGACAGAATGTCGACACTCTGAAGTTAGTCAGAGGGTGCAGGATTAACTAATATTCAAAAAGACTGGTTGCCAACTGCTCACTCATCCTAAAAGAACAGCTCACTTAGTCAAGCCCTGCATCTTACTAGCTTCAGTGGTTAAATAATTAAAAGATCTCCATGCTAACGTGCCAACTGCTACGTATAGTCTATGTGTCTAATAATCAAATAATTATGCCGCTCATAAAGGTAGCAAAAGACTCTACGTAATCTACTGGATATAAAAGATTTCAGGAGAGTTCAGAATGAGTCAAAACTTAATATTTTATTCGTCAGGTAAAATTGTATAATTTAACAATTATATAATAAATTATATAATAAAAACAATCATCAAGCCAATTCAGAGATGATACTGTAACAATATAACATCCATTACTCAAGGATAAATCCAAGAGTTAGAGATGCAAACCTGACCAGAGAAACAAATTGCAGCATAAGTCTCAGAGTTGCTACAACGGGGTCTTGGCTACAAGAGTCCCCTGACCCATATCACATCTTTACCTTATATACTCAACTCAGAACAAACAGCCATAAATTCAAGACAATAGAGGCATCACAGAGACCCCTGTCTGGTGAATTGGAGATGTTAATCGTCACTAGAGGGGGGAGCATCTGGCAGAGATTTTATCAAAGTTAAAAACCAAATCAACATATACAAATGAAATATTATTTTGAAATTAAGACCACTTTACCAATCACACAGAGACATTTAAAATGATACCAAACATGAATACAGTGCTATAACATACATTATATTAAGACCTTGAGCATTTTTTGTGGAATGTGCTCTAATGGAGAAAGGTAGCTCAAAGGTCAAGAAGGGGGCTTGAGGTAAAATGAGAAGGGTGAACTTTCTCGCATTCCCCCCTGGTGAGGTGTAGCCCTGTGTTTTCAGCCTATGTTTGGATTGTCAACAGTGATTTGAATAGAGCAGTTGAACAGCTGGTTTCGTTATCTTCTTTCTCAGACAACAAAGTTTGTTGTTTTATTGCATCTCATGAAATTCCATATCAGCTTTCAGGATCTGACATTCTGGAGAGGTTTAGCCATCTGGCAGACATGAACATTATTTAGCATGTCTGGGGTAAGATGAAGGAGGAGGCATTGAAGATTAATCCAAAGAATCTTGATGAACTCTGGAGTCCTGCAAGAACGCTTTCTTTGCCTTTCCAGATGACTTTATTAATAGGTTATTTGAGTCATTGCAGAGATGTATAGATGCAGTCCTCCAAGCTCATGGGAGTCATACACAATATTCATTCTTTTTCCACTGCACCATGACTTTATATTCTAAACTGTACATTTTTTCTGTTAAGTGAAAAGCAAAGTCAGACCTTACTGTCTTAATTAAATAATTAAAAATCAAGGCATGATCATATTTTATTTTAGTAAAATAAGCGTAATCTAGAGGTCTTTGCCTTTCATATAAGCCACTTCTGATACCAAATGATCAACTAGAAGTTATTATTTGTTGTTCCTAAAACTTGGATAGGCGACATGACTTTTGTCAGGTAGTGTACACTGTTAAATTTTTACACACTAAAAAAGTTCTTCTGAGAACTAAGAATGTTTTTTTTTTTCAAGGCATTACTGCAAAAAAAAAACTGTTATATTATTAACTATTATATTTTTGTGACTGTGTTAAAGGGATAGTTCACCCAAAAAGGAAAATTTACTCACCATTTACTCTTCCTCAAGTGCTTCCAAACCTTTATTCTGTTGAACACGATATAAGATATACTGAAGAAAGCTGAAAAGTTTGATATCAATAGTAAGAAATCAAATACTAAGGAAGTCAATGGTTACAGGTTTCTTCAAAATCTCTTCTTTTGTGTTTAACAGGTTTAAATCAAGTGAAGGGAGAGTAAATGATGACTAGGAATTCATGTCAGGGTGATCTATACCTTTAAGTAAGATTGACATTTTGTCATTTTCTCCATAGGACTATAGAGGGGAAGACATATGATGGAGTTGTGAAGGATAAAGAGCAAGCTCAACAGCAGTACAATAAATCAGTGTCTCGAGGGGAAAGTGCTGGATTGATCAAGTACTGGACTTAATAAAAATACAAATAGGTCTAACAATATGCATTTTAGCATGACCAGAAATATATTGGGGTTAATTTCTATTTCAGATCTGTTGGACGGACTTTGGAGGACTTTAAAACATCAGTGACAGTGGCTGCAAACAGTAAAGTAACCTTTGAGTTGACCTACGAGGAACTTTTAAAACGCCGTCTTGGCAAATATGAGCTACTCATCAACGCCCAACCAATGCAGCCGGTGGCGGACTTCAAGGTATGAAAAAAAAAACAAAAAGACAAGAATGAATAAATAAATTTGTATTTAAATAAACAAAGAAATGATATTTGTCTCACATTAGATAGACGTGCACATTCAAGAGAGTCCAGGAATTTCCTTCTTGGAGGTGAAAGGAGATTTGAACACCGGTGATCTGGCCAGCGCTGTCAAAACCACCAGAGCAGATAAAGATGTAAGAATTTGAAGGGGAGGTAAAATCGCTGGTTTAAAGTTCTGTTTACACTCCTACGCCTCACCAGATGACCAAAACATTTATTTTAGGCATGGGTGACCTTCTACCCCACTCGAGACCAACAGACCAAGTGTACAAACTGTGCAGAAAATGGCCTGAACGGAGATTTGATTGTAACATATGATGTCAACAGAGGAAATCCTAAAGGAGAAGTCCAGGTATGTTATGAGTAAAAATATAAAAGGAGAAATGTCTCTGGATGTACTAGATGAACTAGGTATGTATTTAAATGAAATGTTTTTGTTTTATTCTAGATCTGGTAACATTTCCTGCAACTTTCAATTTGTGTGTGTCTGTGCACCTTGTATTCCTTAAGTTGTAGGGAACAAATGTCCCCACATGTATAGCAATACCATTAAATTTGACCTTAAATGGACATTTTGTTTGGTCCCCATGAGTAAAATGGCTCATAAATCATACATTATGTATTTTGAAGTACTTTGAAAATATTGTTTTCTGTGAAGGTTGGATTTAGTATGTACAGTATAAAAAACATTATGGGCTCTATTTTAACGATCTAGGCGCAAAGTCTAAAGCGCATAGTGCAAAAGCATTAAGGGCTCGTCCGAATCCACTTTTGCTATTTTAAGGATAGAAAACTATGCTTTGCGCCCTGGCGCATGGTCTAACAGGGCTGAGCTTATTCTCATAATAAGTTATGGGTGTGTTTTGAGAATAAACCAATTCAGTCTCCCATTCCCTTTAAGAGTCAGTTGCGTAGCGCCGTATAGCATTTGCTATTTACATGACGGACTTTGTAAGTGGAAAAACTGAATGCTTTAATAGCAAGAAAATGGTTAAACAGACCATTTGCAGCGTAAGGATTAAGAATGAGCCTCCTCCATTCGGCCTCTTTACCCTCTATTGTTACTCTTTACTCCTTTACTATCGTGGATAAGGAAATGGTGTTGTACGCACTCCACTAAAGGCATTTATTAGCCTACATATTTGATATCACTTGTTAAGCGCAAAGATTTGTTTCAAAACTATTTATAAATTCAGTTCTAATGTCAAGCAAACGAATAAATGAACAACAATAAAGAAGTGTGGTCTAAAAATCAAACACACGTCCTATTCTTATGCCCTACATGGTCATGCATATGTCTCCAAAACCCCACAGGTGGACAAATCTACACTTGTTCTTATTAAAACAAGTATAAATATGCATATAGTAAATAATACTTCTAATAACAAAAACATTATACAAATGCAAATTGTCATGAATAAACTGAAAAAGCCCCCCCAAGATGATGCATGAAGGCAGTGTTTTTATATTTATATAGAAAATTATCATTTTTGTAACATTTTAATCATTATTTAGTTTTCATATGTAAATATATATGTGTATTGCTGTAAATCCTGTGTGTATTAAGCAATGTGTACATGTTTTGGACCTGCATAGGCGCAAAACTTGAAAATTAGGGTTATTTATATACTTATTGCACAGGGTGTATGATAGGGCCCTATGTCTATGGGAAGTCCCCATAAAAATTCATTTCCTCAGTGGTTAGCACTGTCGCCTCACAGCAAGAAAGCCGCTGGTTCGAGTCCTGTCTGGACCAGTTAGCGTGTGGAGTTTGCATGTTCTCCCTGTGTTCACATGAGTTTTCTCTGTGTGCTCTGGTTTAGCCACAGTCTAAAGACATGAAGTATAGATGAATTGGGTAAACAAAATTGGCCTTAGTGTATGAGGGCGTGAATGTGAGAGTGTATGGGTGTTTCCCAATACTGGATCACAACTAGAAGGGCAACTGCTGCATAAAACATATGCTGGAATAGTTGGCGGTTCATTCCGCTGTGGTGACCCCTGATAAATAAGGGACTAAGTTGTAGGAAAATGAATGAATGTTGTGATTTAAATCAGGGTTGTTTTTTCAAATATTGATTTATTAACCATGCGGAAGTTTATATAAGTTGTGTTGTCTAATAATGAATATAAAAATGTCTGAAGCCATTTCTATTTTAAATTTAGAAAAAATATAATCAGGAAGTTTGCAGAACAAAACAAAAGTAGAAGTTGCTGTTAATAAAAGTACATGATATTCACTATTCTTTTTTCTCAGATATCGAATGGCTACTTCGTCCACTACTTTGCACCTTCTGATGTTTCACGTATTCCTAAAAATGTGGTGTTTATCATTGACCGGAGTGGCTCAATGCACGGCAGAAAAATACATCAGGTAAATGAACACATCTCAGCCACATCAACCAAAGAACCTTTTGATGAACTCTTGCATCCTTATCAAATCCCATGTTAAATGCAAGTATGCAATTGTAACTTCCACATTCTGACAAAAGCGTGTGTTTTTTTTCTTCAGACTCGTTTGGCGCTGTGGAAGATTTTAAGCGATCTAGATGGGGATGACCACTTTGGATTGATCACCTTTGACGGTCAAATTGACTTTTGGAAACGGGAACTCCTTCAAGCTACCAAGGCAAACCTGGAGAACGCAAATTCTTTTGTAGGAAGGATCCAAGATAGAGGAGGTAAGCTGCTGAATTTAAAACGAGAAACGATTGCATTAACACATGTTTTGCTATACACATGTTTGTTCTCGTTTGTGTGTATTTGAACAAAAAAAGTGAGGAAAAAAAGCTAATTTGACAATGTCACACAAAACTCCAAAAATAGTCTACAAATTATTGACACCCTTTTAAAATTGTGGATAAATAAGATTGTTTCAATCATGTGATGCTCCTTTAAACTTGCCTGGGGCAAGTAACAGATGTGGACAATAAAAAAAACTCACAACTGAAAGCAGATAAAAAGGAGAGAAATTCACTTAGTCTTCGCATTGTGTGTCAGTGTGTGCCACACTAAGCATGGACAAAAATTGTGTAATTTTCTAAATTGTGGAAAAATTTCAACATTCTGAACATTACAAGTCAATCTCTGGAGATCTAGATCCAAACAAAGGGAATAAACGTGTACTGCAAAACATGCTAATGCAATACTTTTCTAAATACTTAATTTTCTGGAAAAATTTCAGGGGGGCCAAACATTTTTGGCCGTGATTGTAACTGTGCATTTATTTGTAGAAACCGTCCCCCTTGGGATGACTCAAAAAGAGTATCTGTTCATCTGGAACTTTGTTTTATAACATTTGAGGAACACTTCACATGTGACTGCTCTTAAATATTTACATAAATAAGCATGAAATAATGAAAGTAGCTGTTTTTCCCTGCCTTTAATGATCGTCTCTGCTGGTTGTTATATATAGAACATTTTGAATAATATCAAAAGTCTTAAAGAATTTCCTGTTTTAGACTTTTAATTTCCATAAAGAATACAAGAATTTCCATAAAGCTTTAAAGAATACAAAAAGGTCCACATATGGATAAATAATGTTATGATAGCTGTTTTAATGTTTAAGTTATGATTGAATTGCCGTTTTTTACAGTTGGGAAATAGGACACGATCTATGAACCTCTGTCATGATTTTTTAAATTACATTTACGTTTTTGGTTAATGGAAACATTTTAATTAGTTTTTTTTCTATCAACATATAAAACATTTCACAAATCTTTGCACAAACCTGTAATGGAAACCACTTTGCTGACACTACTATGTTTTTATCTCCCTTTAGCCACAAACATAAATGATGCTGTTTTAGCAGGAGTGGACATGATCAATCGAAATCCACGAAATGGAACAGCCTCCATCCTGATCCTGTTGACTGATGGAGATCCCACTGCAGGCACAGATTCACACTGACAAACACAAGCTCAAAGCTTTTTACTGTAGCACTACTCAGATAGCATAAGTACAGTGCATCCGCAAAGTATTCATAGCGCTTTACTTTTTCCACATTTTTTAATGTTACAGCCTTATTCCAAAATGGAGTAAATTCATTTATTTCCTCAACATTCTACACACAATACACCATAATGACAATGTGAAAAAAGAGTTTTTGAAATTGTTGCAAATTTATTAACGATAAAAAAGCTGAAAAATCGCATGTACATCAGTATTCACAGCTTTTGCCGTGAAGCTCTAAATTGAGCTCGGGTACATTCTCTTTCCACTGATCATTCTTGAGATGTTTCAACAGCTTTATTGGAGTTCATCTGTGGTCAATTCAGTTGATTGGACATGATTTGAAAAGGCATACACCTGTCTATATAAGGTCCCAGGGGTTGACAGTGCATGTCAAAGCACAAACCAAGCATGAAGACAAAGGAATTGTCTGTAGACCTCTGAGACAGGATTGTCTCAAGGCACAAGGTTGGGGAAGGTTACAGAAAAATTTCTGCTGCTCTGAAAATTTCAATGAGCACAGTGGCCTCCTTCATCCGTCTGTGGAAGATGTTTGGAACCACCAGGACTCTTCCTAGAGCTGGCCGGCCATCTAAGCTGAGTGATCGGGGGAGAAGGGCCTTAGTCAGGGAGGTGATCAATAACCTGATGGTCACTCTGTCTGAGCTCCAGCGTTCTTCTATGGAGAGAGGAGAATCTTACAGAAGGTCAACCATCTGTGCAGCAATCCACCAATCAGGCCTGTATGGTAGAGTGGCCAGACAGCACATAGTCACACAGAGTGGCCACCTGGAATTTGCCTCAAGTCATCTGAAGGACTCTCAGACCATAAGAAACAAAATTCTCCGGTCTGATGAGACTAAAATTGAACTCTTTGGAGTGAATGCCAGACGTTACGTTTGGAGAAAACCAGGCACTGCTAATCACTAGGCTAATACCATCCATACAGTGAAGCATGGTGGTGGCAGCATCATGCTGTAGGGATGTTTTTCAGCAGCTGGAACTGGAAGACTAGTCAGGATAAAGGGAAAGATGAATGCAGCAATGTACAGAGACATCCTCAATGAGAACCTGCTTCAGAGTGCTCTTGACCTCAGACTGGGGGACAGTTAATCTTCCAGCAGGACAATGACCCAAAGCACACCGCCAAAATATCAATGGAGTGGCTTCACAACAACTTGGTGAATGTCCCTGAGTGGCCCAGCCAGAGCCCAGACCTAAATCCTATTGAACATCTCTGGAGAGGTCTGAAAATGGCTGTATACCGTCATTTTCCATCCAACCTGATAGAGCTTGAGAGGTACTGCAAAGAGGAATCGGCGAAAATTCCCAAAGACAGGTGTGCCAAGCTTGTGGCATCATATTCAAAAAGACTTGAGGCTGTAATTGCTGCCAAAGGTGCATCAACAATTGAGCAAAGGCTGTGAATACTGATGTACATGTGATTTTTTAGGTTTTTATTTTTAATAAATTTGCAACAATTTAAAAAAATTTTTTTTTTCACATTGCCATTATGGGGTATTGCGTGAAGAATTTTAAGGCATTTTCAGATGAGGATATGCTTGAATAAATGCATGTTACAGATGTTATCACAAACATCAATGCAGCCCAGGCTCATTTTGATTACATACCTCTATATACATTTCTAGAGGGCACCAAATACGTCCCATGAGCGACGTTTTTTTGTAGTTTTTGTTTTTGTGAATCCGCCAGAGGCTGCTGTGTGCGCTTTTTGCGATCTCAAATTTCTCTCGGGAGTGCCATTTGTGCCTGCTGTTCTTGTGTAAATCCACCAGAGGCCGCTGTTGACTGACTGACTGACAATCGACCCCCCCACCCACCACCTTCCCTTAACCTAACTGATAGTGTTTTCAAAAGCAAACCCAAAAAAAAATTTAATAAATCATACCTCTTGCTACATAATTTTTGATCTCCAGAAATGTATATAGGGTACGTTTTCAGAATGAGCCTATGTTGCATTAAATAGATGTCTCAGTGATGTACATGTGCTATTAGGGTACTTCATGCATAGAAAAACTATAATATTGATTACAAGCAGTAATATTCCCCTATACCATGGGTATGCTGAATGCTTGATTCTGCTTGATTTGCTGAACATTCTAAAGTACGCAATTACTATATTTTAATATAAAAAAAGATATAGAATATTTCCAGATGAACGCTAAAGTAGTTCCAGGCAGGTTTTGACAACATCATTATATGATTTCAGGTATTTCACAGATAAATCAGTCAAAAATCTAATCAAAACATAACAGAGGGGTTTGGATGAGATGTGTAAAGGCTGATTTATACTTCTGCGTTAAGCGCACACAT
>CAIGQZ010033055.1:0-23529 GCA_903798205.1 Danio tinwini
CTAGCTTGGGTGAAACACTCTGGGCGGAACTGACCAGCTACGGGCCCATTGCACAGTCTGTTATAGTGTGCATACAGAGATCTTGCATCAATCAATCAATCAATCAATCAATCAACTTTTTGTAGCACCTTATTACAACCAGTGGCTGCTCAATGTACTTTACTGCATTAAAACCAAATTACACACTAGTGAAGTATTTATAAGCAAAATTTGAGAGGATCACGTGCTTATGATTGACCATGGCTGGTCTCGTATTAACAATCATATGATCTACCCATCAGATGAATCCAAACACACAAATATTGCCTGATGTCCTTACCTTAGCCATCTTCATCTTGAAGAATTTCCCCTACCCACCCTGACTCCTTTCCCTCTTTTCCAGCTTGATTTAGGGGAGTTGTTGAGACATATGTGAGCTCAGAATCCCCTTTCACTCTACTAAACAAGAGGGAGCCCCGGGCTCGAGGACCCTCCGGGCTCTCTCCCGGGACACTATGCCAAACATGCATTTACCTTTTCAAGCAATTCTAGAGTTTTGTAAACTCTTGAAGACGCTGAAGATGGTAAGAACACAATCTAAACCAGTGCCAATAAATCAACAGAACAATAAAACAGCATTTTGCACTACTGAATATCAAAATCCTGACTTGAAGACTAATGACTGATGAGGACAATGTTATCGTGCACCTTGACCTCCTGAAATATATGGGACCAGCTGTCTGTTTATGCCAGGTAAAAACCTAGAGTTGGGATTATGGTGTGTCTTGTAGGTTAGTGGTGGGTGGTACACAGGATACACCCTAAGTTGGCAAAAAAAAAAGCTAATTGTTTTTAAGTGTTAATACTGGTTTTGTGTTAACAATCACATGATCTACCAATCACATGAATCCAAACGCACAAATATAGCCTGATTTTCTTACCTTACCTTACCTTATCCACTTTCGTCACGCATAATCCACCCTGAATCCTTTCCCTCTCTTCTAGCTTAATTTAGCCTAATTTAGATCTATCTGAGCTCAGACTCCCTTTTCTCCCAACTAAACAGGAGGGAGCCCCTGGCCCGAGGACCCTCAGGGTTCTCTCCTGGGACAGCATGTCAAACATGCATTTGCCTTTTCAAGTAATTTTAGAGTTTTGTGAAGTCTTTGAAAACAATTAAGATGGTAAAAACACAATCTAAACAAGAGTGTCAATAAAACCACAGAACAATAAAACAGGATTTTGCAGTACTAAATATCAAAAGCAATTCTAAAAAAAATTTATCTGAAGGACCATGTTATGAATGTCCATTCAAAAAAAAAAAAAAAATGAAACTGCATTTAACCAGGATTACTTTCAAAGGACCAAGAAGGCATGGACCAGCATTGGCTAAGTTGCAGTCCAAAGCACAGTCTGTACAACAATAAACAGTTTTTTGAGGATTTCGCGATTTTGTGATCGCTGAATTTTTTGCAAAATCAAGCAAACTCCGAAACATTTTGTGGATCTCGCATTTTTTCTGAAATAATTCGGGGTCTTGATGCTGTCTATGATGTCATTACGACACGGATTTAGCCAAAACAACTCTGTAACCCAGCATCTAACTTCCTGCATACGAATTTTCGAATTCTGTGAATTCGGACGTACTACTCTGCTCGCATGTTGTTATTAGCCTACTATATAGTATGGAAGTATGCGATTTCAGACGCAGCCTCAGTGAAGAAGGACAAATTCCCTACTGCTTAAGCCCGGATTCTGGAGTATTCATCAACTGAGCACTATCCCAGGAGGCCATGGGAAAGCATTAGGCGCGAAGAAGGAGAAAAGGATTCGTCATAATATTGCGAAAAATCTGGATGCACACACTTTAAAATGTAAGTTATTGCAAAGCAAATAGATCCTTCCCTGGGATAAATTGCATTTGTTGAACTACTGTACATTGAACTGTAGAATTGCTGAAAGTGAAAAGATGCTTTATACTATAGTAACGTTAAATTTGTTTTATTTTGCTCTAAAACAGAGCAGCATAGTGGCACAGTGGGTAGCGATGTCGCCTCACAGCAAGAAGGTTTCTGGTTTAACCCTCGGCTGGGTCAGTTGGCATTCTGTGTGAAGTTTGTATGTTCTCCCTGTGTTGGTGTGGGTTTCCTTCCGGTGCTCAGGTTTCCTCCACAGTCCAAAGGCATGCGCTAAAGGTGAATTGGGTAAGCTAAATTGTCTAAAGTGTATGTGAGAATGAGAGTGTATGGGTGTTTTCTGATGATGAGTTGCAGCTGGAAGGGCATCAGCTGCATAAAACATATGCTGGATAAGTTGGTGGTTCATTCCGCTGTGGCGACCCCAGATTAATAAAGGGACTAAGCCGAAAAGAAAATGAATGAAGAATAAATTGTGTTCTAAAATATAATTCTGTGGGAACTTTGTTACTAATGTTACGTTTCAAAAATTAATTTACATAAACGAAAAGACGATTATTAATGATTATTATTATGTCTGACATATATGAGAAGTTTTGCAGATCAGCAAACTACAACATTAAACACACACCTGGGTGAGTGATGTGTTTGTGCTGATGTAGAATTTACTGTTGTCAACACTGTTTAGATTAGGTAACAATACGTGTAATTTTAATAAATCTAAATATAAAGAATTCATTTGTTTTATCTGTTAATTTGTACAGAATTTTTATTTATTTTTTAACAGAAAATGACATTGTGCTGTTAAAATGACTTCTTTATTATGTATTTTGTATGATCTGAAATGTCCTCAGACTGTGTATTAAGGATGAAGAAGCGCAGCAGTGTGCTGGAGAGGATGATGTTGGAGATGCTGCAGTGTCGTGGATGAGACCCTGCCGGATGTTGGTGTAGTCTTTTCATCTTCAGAATCGGTTACTCAGGCATGGACAGCCACGTGTCGCAACCCCGTTCCAGTCTGACTGCAGCAGTGAGGGATGATGATGGTAATAATGATGATGATGATGATAATGATAGCAAACACAGATGAAGACCTGCTGATCATTAGCAGAACCGGCCCAGCTGTGTTGAGATGCAGCAGAACATACAGTTCTGCCTCTAATACATGATTGTTAAAACAAGTTTGCAGAAAGCTTTAGTTTCATGTGTTGTTGACTTATTTGTTATGGTTACTTTTATTCTTTCTTATAATCATAAATTGATGTTTACTTTTATTGTCAATAAATGAAATAATACATTTTCAATAATGTATACGTTATTTCATATTTTGACTGAAAATTAAATTGTACAGTACTCACATTGGCTTCATTTGTCTAGTGACTATTAATGCATAGCTGTGGCATATTAAAAATAATTTTGCATTTTGTATTTTGTTTGATTTATATATATGATTTGATTCATAGATGTGATTTATAGATGTTATTTGTTTGGTTTATATATACAGTACAATTATATATATATATATATATATATATATATATATATATATATATATATATATATATATATATATATATATATGATTTGATTTTTAGATTTAATTTGTTTATATATATTTGATTTGATTTATATATATGATTTAATTTTTATATATATGATTTGAGTTATGTATATGATTTGATTTTTATATATATGATTTGAGTTATGTATATGATTTGATTTATAGATATGATTTGATTTATAGACATGATTTTATTTATAGATATGATTTTATTTATATTTATGACTTTATTTTGTTTATTATTTGGTTTATATATATATGATTCATAGATATGATTTGATTTTAATTTATGATTTGTTTAATTTATATGTATATGATTATATATATATATATATATATATATATATATATATATATATATATATATATATATATATATGATTGACTTATAGACTTATTGATTTTTTATATATGATTTGATTTATATAAATATATATCACTTGTTTGATTTATATAGATGTCCTTCATATTAAAATAAAAATAGATATTTTAAGGTAAAATATCAAAATTAATAAATTATTACAATTAAAATACTAATTCCCCACTTCAAATTTTGGACATTATGTAATCGGGCCTGTGGAGTTTCGGTTTTCCCCAAAGTCCAAAGACATGCGGTACAGGTGAATTAAATAAGCTAAATTGGCCATAGTTTATGTGTGTGAATGCAAGAGTGCATGGGTGTTTCCCAGTGTTGAGTTGCAGCTGGAAGGACATCTGCTGCATAAAACATACACTGGATAAGTTGGTGGTTCATTCCGCTGTGGCGACCCCTGATTAATAAAGGGACTAAGCCGAAAGAAAACTCTTAAAATAACACAATTCAAATTAATTAGCTTAATACATTTCTTAAAAATTCTACCTCTGTTTAAGATATTTTCCCCTAGTTGGTCTTTTCTCAGCTAGGTGGTATAAAAGTGATCTTGATGTGTCACTATGATGTTCAAAAACTTCTATAAAACTGTCTTATTCTAAGCTACTGTTTATTTTATTTTACTCCGCATGATGTTGCCATTTCCCAGTGTTTCTGTTTGGGTTCATTTGTGTTAATCTTGTTCAGCTGGGTCTTGTTAGACTATTCTATTTATTCTACACTCTTCGTCGGTTGTCACTTGGTAAACTGACGTAAGCTGCGTTCATCTGAAATTATCAGATCTGCACCAATATACCGCCCTGGTAGGACTATCGTTCCATCCACCAAGGATGAATTCATAAATAACTTACCTGATCTTTCTTTAATTCGAAATACACCCGCAAGCGTAAATGACCTTGATGTAGTAACCAGCAGTATGGATGCCATCTTTACTAGCACACTAAATACGGTGGCACCCATTAAATTAAAAAAGGCTAGAGAGAATAAAACTACACCATGGTACAATAGTCATACTCACGCTCTCAAAACAGCAACCCGTGCCCTGGAACGTAAATGGAAATAAAACAAACTTAGAGGTTTTTAGAATTGCGTACAAAGACAGTATGTCCAGCTATAGGAGGGCTCTTAAATCTGCCAGAGCTGAGCACCTCCGCAAACTGATTGAAAATAATCATAACAATTCTAGATTTTTATTTAGCACCATTGCTAAATTAACAATAATCAGTCATCCTTGGAACAAAATGTCCCACCGCATATTAGTAGTGATGACTTCATGAATTTTTTCAGTGATAAAATAGAAGACTTTAGACAGAAAATAGAAGATGTTAAACTTTCTGCACCACCTTATACTCCAGATCCAGTAAACATTCCACTGAATCAAAATAACCTACAATGCTTCAAAATCATAGAACAGGAAGAGCTAGATAAAGTTATAAATAGTTTTAAACCAGCTACATGTATGTTAGATTCAATTCCAACAAAATTACTGAAAGAATTGCTACCTGTTATAGGAGAACCTCTCCTTAACGTTATCAACTCTTCTTTAGCTTTAGGCCATGTTTCAAATCCTTACAAGTTAGCTGTTATTAAACCTATTATTTAGAAACCACAACTAGACCCCAGCAATTTAGCTAATTATAGGCCTATTTCAAATCTTCCGTTTATGTCTAAAATACTAGAAAAAGTTGTTTCTACCCAATTATGCTCCTTTCTGCAGATGAACAATATTTTTGAAGTGTTTCAGTCAGGTTTCAGGCCTCATCACAGCACAGAAACCGCATTAGTGAAAATAACCAACGATTTACTCTTAGCTGCTGACCAAGGGTGCATCTCACTATTAGTTCTACTAGATCTTAGCGCCGCTTTTGACACCATTGATCACAATATTCTCATAGACCGCTTATATTCTACAGGTGTCCAAGAACAGGCTCTTCAATGGTTTAGGTCATACTTAGCTGATCGTTACCAGTTTGTGAATATTAATGGACAACTTTCACAAGTAAGGCCGGTAAAGTACGGGGTGCCTCAAGGATCAGTTTTAGGCCCTTTGCTGTTTACAATATACATGGTTCCCCTGGGGGACATTATTGGAAAACATGGGATCAGTTTTCACTGCTATGCAGATGATACTCAATTATACATTTCAACTAAACCGGATGAGATGTCTAAACTGTCTAAGCTAACTGAGTGTATTAAAGATGTTAAAGACTGGATGACCAACAATTTTCTTCTCTTAAACTCAGACAAAACAGAATTATTACTTATCGGTCCTAAATCCTGCACACAGTTCTCACAACTCGACCTGCAACTAGAGGGATACAAAGTTAGAGTTAGCTCTACTATAAAAGATCTGGGTGTCATATTAGACAGCAATTTAACCTTTAAAAATCATATATCCCATGTCACAAAAACTGCCTTCTTTCATCTAAGAAATATTGCTAAATTTTGAAGTATGCTATCCATCTCATATGCAGAAAAGCTAGTTCATGCTTTTATGACTTCTAGGCTGGATTACTGTAATGCTCTGTTTGCTGGTTGCCCAGCATCCTCTATTAACAAACTTCAGCTAGTACAAAATGCAGCTGCCAGAGTTCTTACCAGGTCTAGAAAATATGATCATATCACCCCAATTTTATCCTCTTTACACTGGCTGCCTGTTAAGTTTCGTATTGAATTTAAAATATTGCTTCTTACCTATAAAGCCTTAAATAGTCTAGCTCCTGTTTATCTAACCAACCTATTGTCTCGCTACAATCCAACCCGCTCTTTAAGATCTCAAATCTCAGGGCTTCTTGTAGTACCTAGAATAGCAAAATCGACTAAAGGAGGTCGAGCCTTCTCATTTATGGCCCCTAAATTCTGGAATAGCCTTCCTGATAATGTCCGAGGCTCAGACACACTCTCACTCTTCAAAACTAGATTAAAGACTTATCTTTTTAGCAAAGCATACACTCAGTGCATTACATAGCGGTATGACGCATGATGTGCCCCACACACGATTTTGCTTCTTGTTTATATATACTATGAACAGCAGCTACGCTAATTATTCTCCTTATTCTGTATTTCCACCTGGGGGTACTCATCTCGAGACCCTCAGACTATGCAGTGCCACTGATGCGATCCAAGACCAGCGACGAGACGATCCCAAGGTTTCTGGACCAGGCCGTATCCTGAGCTGCTTCTGTGGTGGTCATGATGGAGAATATGAGACTGATTCCTGTGATGCTCCAAGGACAGACGTGTCTTCGCTGAGGTCCAGCTACTGCGCCTAGACTGCAGCTCTGACGTTTGGCCATAGGAGAAATGGTCGTGCCCAACTGAGCCTGGTTTCTCTCGAGGTTTTTTAAATTCTTCACTTTCGCCAATTGGTGAAGTTTTTTCCTCGCCGCTGTCGCCACTGGCTTGCATGGTTCGGGATATGTAGAGCTGCGCATCGATGGAATTGCTCCTCAGTGTTTGGACTCTCAGTAATGATTATTAAACCACACTGAACTGAGCTAAACTGAACTGAACTTAAACACTGAAAACTGAACTGACACTGTTTCAATTCACTATAATCTTCCATGTGAAGCTGCTTTGACACAATCTACATTGTATAAGCGCTATACAAATAAAGATGAATTGAATTGAATTAAACTGGTGTTTATGATAGGATATAAAATAAATAAATAAATAAATAAATCAATCATTTAAATTATAATAGAAGGTAAAGGGAAGAGAGTTAAACATAAGTATTAGAAGTTGTAGAAGTTAAAGTAGGTGTAAGAGTAATGTGGTGGTTATTATTATGAGTATTATGAATATTGTGATTATTAATTTTACGTAGGGGTGAGGGGTGTGTTTGTAAGTATGTATGTGTGTGTATGAGGAAGTGTGTGTGTGTGGGGGGAGGGGGGGTGATTAGTCTGTAAACCTAATCTCTAGTCCACACTCCGGAGCTGAAGGTAGCGGTAATGGACCAAAAACGCTGGATGCCAACCGGCGTAAAATTATAAGAAGAAGAAGAAGGTTGTCACTTGTGCTGCGTCGACAATCCGCATACTTATACTACGCCCTAAAAGTATATACTTTTTTGTGAAGGAAAATTACATACTTTTGAGTGTGTAACAGAAGACTATGCAAGCTTTGGGACATACTACTTCCTCATTAACAGACCGTTATGTTGCTTAGTTATGAGCCCTGTCAATCCTCCACACACTGTCCACATTTCTGTCGTATTTAATTCCTACCTTATTGGAGAAGCAGCAGTAATCTGCCATTCAAGAGTCTTTCATGCAGAGAAATCTCCTCAGGTGTTTGGATATTTATGCATTCAGACGTTAATGTCCAAACATGTTTTTCTATAAGTTCAGTATTGTTGTTGCAGATGAAATATAACGCAAAAAACGTGATTTAAATATTTTCCAGTGGGCAAGATATTAATTAACAGTCATTCAAACATCTTTACCGAAGCCTCTACTTGACGGTTAGTCTCGTGCGTCCATCATGTTTGTAGTTTGTTTACACTTAGTTATTAGCTTTCTTTAGTTTGTATTTTTGGCTAAAGTACCCTTTGCTCTATAGGAATTTGTTTGTTAATTGCCTGGCAGTAGTCAGTCTTGTGAGCTTTTGCCCACAAGTAATATTTGGGCTATGTTTTTGCCTTGCTGCATCTTTTTGATGATACTGTTGGACTTCCTGAATAAACTCCTTTTATTTGAATTAGGCCTTGTACCTTGGCATTCTGGGTTCATCACCTCTTTCTGTGGGTAAATGGTACTTTGATCTGACTTTGGTACTTTGATCTGACTTTTGATTTGACTTTTGATTTGACACCTGAGACTGTAGTTTGAGTCTCTGGCTCGCCACACATTAAATTTATAGAGGTAAAGTTGGTTTTATATTCGGATATTCAGACATTCTCCTTAATAATATAATTTCATTAAAGTATTCTTTGCAAATTCTAAATAGGGAAATCATATTAGCAGCCAATGACTATCAAAGTACAACATTGTTCACAGTCAATTAGATAGTGGTAATGTTGTTTTGAAGTCATACGTGCATGCTAATCCTGATGGAATATTCAAAGTAACATGGTAATAAAAATATAAAGACTTCTAAATGAACAAATGTGCGAATATAAAACCAACTTTACCTCTATATTAAATTTCCATAAACCGCTTCTTTTGGTGTGGACTATTATCTGCAAACACTTTCTTTCCACCAGTGCTACACGTGGAACAATATAAATATTTAATTAATCTTTATTTTACAGTCAGTGGTTCAATAATTAACATGTTAGTCAGCTCTTTAATGAGGAAAGTCTACTGCTGACATACAACATTTAAGTTGTATTTAATGCTATGCCTTCTGGATTATACATGCTTTTTTTTAAAAGCAATACAGTATCATCAATAGGAATTGTTACTGTTCCAGAACCGATTAATACGCCTATTGGTAATTTGTTTTACTTTAAAGAAAAATATAAACTATCAAATAAGAGCTCTGTTCCTCAAATTACCCCTCCTGCTTTCTCTTTGATAATTTAAACCGCAAAAATATATGGTCCATACAGCAAACGTTTTTCCTGACTAAAATAAAGGAAATATCGTAAAATTATTACGTAACATTTACCCTGTCAAAACTTTTTAAAGAAAAGATTTGGATCAGAATTTGACACAAATCGCTCCTTTTGTCAGAATAATGTTGAATCTCTTGCTCTTATTTTGGTCATGTAACTATTTGTCCCAATTTTGGCAAGATGTTAATTTATCTCAAATATTACTTCACGGAATTTTGATCTGTGAATCCAAAAGTAATTATTATTATTATTTTTAATGTCTGCTGTAAAATATAAATATTATTTTATTTTTATGTTGATTTTTATGTTAGATTTTTATGTTTATAAATGTACGTTTTCAAATTGCAAACCCATTTTTTGTGGCAATTATGCAAGAGATTAAAAAATGACTTACAATTCCAGATTCACCTTACAAGAAAGCACTCAAAACGTATACAATTGCACAACCTTAAATAAGTTTTTATTTTCCCCTCTTCACTCTCAATTTCTTTATTATATCTATCCTTAGATCAGAGAACCTATTGATATTTCTTTGGTTTTATTTAGTTTTGTGCTCATTTTTAATTGGTACTATACACTCAGAAATAAACGTAATCTGTCACTGGGGTGGTACCTTTTCGAAAGGTACAAATTTGTACCTTAAAGGTCTATATTAATAACTCAAGGGTACATATTAGTACCTAAAAAGTACAAAAGTGTTCCCCCTAAAATTTGTAGGTACTAATATATACTTTGGAGGTACTAATATGAACCCTTCAAGTACAAATGTATAGCTACCTTTTGAAAAGGTAACACCCCAGTGACAGCTCGCATACCTTTTATTTCTGAGAGTGTAATAAATAATATGATTATAATTGTAAATGGTGTGTATCAAATGTATCTGTTATACAATAACTGTTTTAAAAAGAGAGATGGTAGTGGCACATAATAATAATGCTAGTTATATTTCAGACCCGTTGCAGCAGCGCTGAAGCCCTCTAGCGGCCGTTTCGCTTCACTGCGTCTCAGCATTCAAAGGTCTGTGCGTCCTTCACGCGCATCCTAACACCACCACTCGGAATAACCTTTGCTTTGCAATATTTGAATGGAATTAGCTTAATTGTTGGTTCACATATTTGCGGTTCTCCCGCGAGTTAAGCAATGTGAATCATCCTAAAATGGTTTGCCGACCGACTGGATGCTGAGATCATGATGAGGTCAGTATAGAGGAGGGGTGCAGACGGTCTCCATCAGTGTGTCTCTTTAGCGAGAAGAGAGAGAGAGGGGGAGAAAGCTTCTGTCCATCTGCACTTTGATAGCGGAGAATGGCGTTTTCATGTCGACTGTGTTCGCCTGTCATCATGCCTCGTCTCTGAATGCGGTTGTGTGTGTATTTGTGGCGTAAGGGAGGGGTCCAGTGGGATGGAGCAGAGTTTCATGCAGTCCGCGATGGCTATGGGTGCACAGTCCAAGAAAGGCTTCTCAAGGAGCATCGCGGTGGAGAGAAAAAACCTGATCACGGTTTGTAGGTGAGTGTAAGAGCTTTCAGATGCTGTGAGTGTGTGTTGCGATGTTGACGGCCTTCAGCGGAGGCATAACATGGATGCGGTCACTGATGACAAAGATCATTCCCTGCTTCATTTGTTGCCTTCAGTTAGAAAAAGCTGATATCAAGGTGAACATTTTAATCGTTATCTTAAATATAACTGAGATGTGTTTTGTGAGGTATGTGACAAACATGGAGACAACAACGTGTACGACCGAACGCTAAAATATTTAACTGAGTACCGCAGTCTTTGTTTTTAGGATTCTGCGTACATTATCAGTCGTTAATAGTGTAGCGTTAAATGATTGTGGACACGAAATTATCCTTGAAACCGGACATTGCTCGCGATGTGATTTATGCCTGTTCCCCGGATGATGTCGTTGCTATGACGACAACCTTCCCCCTGCAAGGGCAGCAGCAGGGCTGACGGGGGCACCTGCTGAGCAGCACAGAAAACCCGAATCATAAAATAAAACGATGATTTTAGCTATAAAAATGCTGATAAAAATGATTGATGGGGTTGGTTCTGTCAAAATTACACAAAAAACACAAAAGAAGATACTCTGAAGAGTTTTGAAATAGTGGAAAGCGGGGCACAAAGTAAAACTTTTTGATTTTGGTCAAATATGTATTAGCAACACACAAGCCTCTCCTACAAATGAGCACTGGTTGTATGATCGCTGGTGACATCCTGACATTTTATCCGATCCATCAGATTATGCTACCAACAGTGTATTTGAATGGTTCTGTGGTTGGGGTTAGGGATAAGGTAGGTTAGGGCGATATTACAGCTTCATATCCCACTAATTCACATAAAAATTTACACTGGTAGCAAAATCTGATGGGTAGCATATTGTGTCATCAAAATATGCTAAATACTTTTTAAATGGGAGGTAGGACAATCTGACAAGGTAGGACAAATCGACAGAACACCGGACCTATGGTTTCTGTGCAGTATTGCCAAATGTGCCAGGAGTAAAAATGTTATTATTTACCCCAATAATAAAGGGGGTAATAAGGGAGCAAGTTGTAACAGACAGAGGGTTAGTTGTAACTCATTCTTAAAAAGTCTAATTTCACACAATAAATTTAAATTCAGTTTGTTTTAAATAGTATATTTCCTCAGCACTTAACTATTTTCTTTTATTTATAGCACAGCATGTTGGATAAACACAGTTGGATTTATTTGCATTATTATCCATATTTATACAATGCAATTATTTGCATTATTAGCAATAAAATATATATTTTTCCAATAAAGGTTTTTTTTATTAATTTAAAATTTTTATTTAAAAAGTTCTCAACATCACCCTTAAAATTAAAAAATTATTAAATCAACTCAACCCGTGTTTTCCTCAAAACTGGCTAGCAGTCACTGTGTGATTTTACTTGCATACTTTAACAGATTTTTTTTTTAATAAAAAAGAGCATAATAAAAAATACTTTTATGCTGCAAAAATGTTTTTCTCCTGTGTTTCTCATCCAAATTTCACAGAACTTTTTCAATAATTGTCAGGAAGATGTCTGCCGACACTTGGTGAAAACCTCGCAAGTATGCTGTGGTTAACCCTGAGCAAACACCTTAAAACTCTGTGTTACATTTCACCCCGCATTACATTGTGCCCTGCGCTCCCCTATTCTTCATAATACTTTGTTTTGTGTTCAACAGAGGAGAAATTTATGGCCTGTTTTTAGTGAGTCCTTTGGTAAGGTACAGTTCAGTACACTTTTATGTCCGTTTTCACTGTCAGAACCACTTGAGTGTGAGTAAATGGTGAGGACATTTCATTTTTGGGTGAACTAGGCCTACATTAATGAAAACTTTCTTTTCCACAAAAAAGGTTCTTTACATTAACACAAGATGGCTCTTTGAAGAGCAGAACTGTTTACTGTTCTCCAAAATGGTTCTTCTATGGCAGGGGTGCTCAACCCTATTTCTGGAGATCGACCTTCCTGCAGTTTTCGTTTGCAGCCCATATTAAACACACCTGCCTGTAATTATCAAGTGCTCCTCAAGTTCTAATTAATTGGTTCAGGTGTGTTTGATCAGAGTTGAAGCTGAAATCTGCAGGAAGGTCCATCGCCAGGAACAGGGTTGGTCAGACATGTTCTATGGTATCACAGAGAAAAACCATTTCTACATCATCGATATTCATTTGTGCTAACATTTTAGTCAGAGATGTAGGGCCCCCATTGTAACCTTTGATTTGGCCCCATCTGAGAGGAGAGTATGATAGAGAGGGTTGAGGTGAATGACTTTAAAACAGAGATCATCATTTAGTTTGACATAGCCTTTTTTGTTTGTTTTATTGCTGAGCTGCAAAAAAAGCAAACTGAAATTAAATGTTTCAATTAAATGTAAATTAATCTGATATTTTAAAATGTATTTACTGTTACTTGACAGATAGAGGACTATGCAGAAGACATCGCCAAGCAAATCAAGGCAATAACTAGTGTAATTCTGTTATAGATTACACTTTTGTTTTTACTGTAATAAGTTCATTATACAATGTAAAAAATACATTATTAGTTAATATAAAGCAACGTTTTCTAGTTATTTTTAAACATTCATTTTCTTTTCGTCTTAGTCTCTTTATTAATCGCAACTTCGGAATGAACCGTCAACTTATCCAGCATATGTTTTACGCAGCGGATGCCCTTCCAGCTGCAACCCATCACTGGGAAACATCCATACACAAACATACATCATACACACTCATTCACACACATACACTATGGACAATTAAGCTTACCCAATTCACTTATACCACATGTCTTTGGACTTTTGAGGGAAACCGGAGCACCTGGAAGAAACCCACGCAAACACTGGGAGAACATGCAAACTCCACACAGAAATGCCAACTGACCCAGCCAGGCTCGAACCTTCTTGCTGTGAGGCGATTTTGCTACCCATTATGCTGCCCCATTTTTAAACATTATTAAACAAATTAGAAAATTACCCATGGTAAATTACCTACCTATATTTACCTTCAGCCCACTAGCCCCAATCAAGTTTGGTTTTTGGCCCTTCATAAGAAAACGTTTGGGCACCCCTGTTTTAGTGCATCATTAAGTTCACTACAAAATAGAAATTCTGTCATTATTTACACACTCTAATGTTGTTTCTAACCTTTTTTGTTCATATTTGAAATCAAACGAAGGTCTTTTCATGAAACTTTTATGGGACATTTCTGTTCCTCTTAAAAGTCTATTCACCCAAATCTCTGACGATTTAAAAATACGGAAGACCAAACAACAAATAAAAAAATAATAATACATATTTATAGTTAGTTTAATCCAAATCTTTCAAGGAGATCATGGTATATGAAAAGATTTAAGCCTAATTTGACTTTTGTTTACATTTACACATTTGATCAGTGAATATAAACAGAAGCTCAGGAATAAATGTTCAACGTGCAAGAGCAAACCTCAAATGTGCAGCGTGACAAAAAATTTAAGCATTGATTTTTGCACATGAAGAAAGTATGCTTGAGCTTTTCTGAAGACTGTAAACATCTTCACAAATTAATGCTAATATAAGCTTAAAGTAGATATAGTGGTTTCTGCCAATCCCAAATTAATTTTAAAGCGATTGTCTATCCAAAAATTAAACTTTCATTTTCTATTTCATTTAGTTCACTCAAGCTTAGACCATTGAAGATATAAATGTGACTTTTCACTTTAGTAAAACATTAAAGAAGATTTTTAGCTGAATAGTAACAATAATAATAAATATAACAATTCATTTTATTTGTAAATGGCGCCTTACAACAAGAATCATGTTGTACAAATTACAACAGCCATGCCAGAACAAATTAAAACAATAAATAAAACGTTGCCAAACTAAATTTTAAATATATGTAAGAAGTTGCAGGTATAAACGCATCATGAGTATAAAATGACATGATAAAAGATAGTCAAAAGAAAGCCTGCTTAAAAAAAATGGGTCTTGAGACAAGATTTAAAAGTGTGAAGACTTATCACTGCTCCTTAGTTCCATTTGAAGCCATAGAGCTAAAAGATCTGGCTCTCAGTGTGTTTCATCAAGTGTGAGGTGGCACCAGGGAAAGTGTTGGCTGATCTAAGAATGCGAGAAGGGGTATAAATATGGAGAAGTTCGGTGAGATATTGAGGAATACGTGATCAATGTTCGCCCAATGTCAATGTTCGCTATTTTAAAATTAAAGATAAACAAATACAAACAAGTCCAAATCAATCCCTGTGGCTCCTAATGATACACTGATTAATTAGCCTGAATCCGCAGCCTGGGCAAACGGTTTTCTGCATACGAATGAGTTTAGTGAGCTAATAAAAGCTAATAATATAGTAAATAATGTTTATTTTTTGTTGCATAGACCTCTCTTTTTGCTTTATAAGACCTCATCGAATCATCAGGAGCAATGGGGATTGATTTGTGTGTATGTGTTTTACTTTAATCCCAAAAACAGGTGACCATTGACTTGCATTATACAAATGTTCTACTGAATGAAAAAAGTCACCTATATCTTTGATAGACCAGAGGTGATTAAATTAACTGTAGATTTTCAGTTTTGGATGATCTAACCCCATACGTAACTATAAGGTAGTGCTGCATCCTTCTTATCTCCAAAACTGCTTTATCAGACTTCTTCAAAGACAGATTTAGCTGTGCTCTTGGAGGTGTGCTGTGGGTGGAGCCATGAGCAGCTCTGATGTCATCGACATGAATAAAACAGAAGCAACAAAAATTTTATTCACTTAAAATAACAGTGGCAAAAATTTTATAGTTTTAGCAAAAATAGTGTAAAACCTATATAATTTATAACTCAAGTATACTTTTTCGCGCCATGAAAATGGCTATGGAAGGTGGAATGGTGTTTAAACAAAACTTAACAAATATTACTATCAAACTGTTAATAACCTATATTAATTATTTTTCTGTGTTTAACAACCCGAAAACCTTAATACTGTTGTGTTTTGTTTCTAACTTTATGCATTCAGGCTATATTGTTATGCATTACCAATTAATTTCAATTTAATTACTAATTATTAATTAAATTATTAGGGTTTTGCTGGTTAAAGATGTGACATTTATTTTACATCCAGAATTAGATCCTGAGTTTAAAATTGAACCACAAGAACAACAGCAGACTGTAGCAGAAAATCTATATATCAGAATTACTGTAATCATTTGCTAAGCAGCTGTTTTTCAATGACTAAATCACATTTGATGATGTCATAAAAAAGAAATTCTGTGGATGCTCTTCCCGCCATCTATATTAAATAAAAACACTCTCTAAAACTTAAACAAAAACTAAAGGACTATGTTTGTAGAGAAATGGTACAGAATGCATTAAATTTGGCATCCCTTGTGAAATAAATAATTTCATAAAGTGATCATGTCTCTTCAGACATCTTGGATTAATTCGATTCATGTGGATTTATTGATCTATTTATAAACAAGGGAGTTTGGAGTGAAAAGACTTTCAGTGGAGCAACAGAAATCTCTCATATATTGATTAAAATACCTTCCAGTGTGCTTCCAAGAATAGTTAATTTCCTTTGGATTTGAAACTGGAGGATCAGTAAATGGTAACAGAATTTCCATATCAGGGTGAATTATCTTACATGAGTTAACCCTAATCATTCCACAATCCCTTGAAGACAATACATTTTTTTTATGTATAGTATATATACTGAAGTCAGTATAATTAGCCCCCCAGAATTATTAGCTCCCCTGTTTATTTTTCCCTAATTTCTGTTTTACAGAGAGAAGATTTTTGTCAACACATTACTAATCATATTAGTTTTAATAACTCATCTCTAATAACTGATTTATTTTATCTTTGCCATGATGCCAAGATATTTTTCAAGACACTTCTATACAGCTTAAAGTGACATTTAAAGGCTTAACTAGGTTAATTAGGTTAACTAGGCAGGTTAGGGTAATTAGGCAAGTTATTGTATAATGATGGTTTGTTCTGTAGGCTATCGAGAAAAAGTTAGCTTAAAGGGGCTAATAATTTTGTCATTAAAATTATTTTTGCTTTTATTCTAGCCGAAATAAAACAAATAAGACTTTCTCCAGAAGAAAAAATATTATCAGACATACTGTGAAAATTTCCTTGTTCTGTTAAACATCATTTAGGAAATATTTAAAAAAAAAAAAAAATCAACTGTATATATATACATATATATATATACGATGGGAGGTGTGCTTTGTTGCGTTAGTGTCCCACCAGTGACGATATACAGCAATATTGCACTGCTACGAGTGTGATATTGCGTTTAAACAACAGTTTGACGGCATAATCGTGTATATAAAAAAGAAAATCAAACATGTAGAGTCTCAAAAATCCTTTTATACGATGAACTACTTTCTTCCACCATTTATTCACATCTGCAGCTGACATCAAAACAGCAAAAACTGTTGCTACTTCACAAACGTCACTTTAAAGCTAGTATTTTAATGATTCTCTAGCATAATGTCTAAGGTGACTTAGAAAGTCATTTACTTCTTTTAAGTTTGATTAGCTGTAGTTTGAAATGCTGAGATTTTCTCACCTAAGGACATATTATGCGTTCTCTGTCGCCATTTTGTGGTGCAACTGTCTTTGCTCTGCTCAGTATGACAGGCTGATTGCCACCAACGTGCTGAATCTTCAAAATTATAAATATTTAAAATAGGCACTGTCCTTATAAATAAACTGCATAGTTGCAATTTAAACAACTACATTGTCGCCTAAAAAAAGCCTCAAAAGTATATTATGTTGTCCAACAGCTGCAGTATTTGTCAAACTGTAGTGAGTCTATTGATCTGCTGCCAATCAGATTTGAGAACCAGACAGAACTGTTGTATATACTGCTGTATACTGTATACTGCTTAAACTTGACCAGGACGCTCTTGTAAAAGAGATTTTTAATCTCAGTGTGTTTTTTCCTTGTAAAGTAAAGGCTATAATTATAAAAATAAAATAATAATGATACATACTATAGTAGTTATAGTGGAATGAAGGTTTTTCTCTTTGGTAACTGTCTGTCAGGTCAAACTCTGCCTATTGTACTGCAGTGGAGGGCTGTACTGAAAGAGCCATTGTTGGGATCAGAACAAATGATAGTGAAGTCACTGCTGTTTTTAGCATTGACAGGAAAAACAAATATGACAATTTCATTTCATACAATGAAATGATATGATATTCTGCATATTACTATATACTATATTAATATACTGTCACTAAAATGGCTTTAGTTATGTAATTTATATAAATATAATAACCATTGAATTATTTAGAAACCGCAGTAAAAATGCTGGGGTCAGCTCTAGAATTCCCACAACCCTAAACGGGATAGATGTTTAGAATTGACTCTTTAAATAGGAAATAAACTTAAATAAATAATTAGTTGTAGGCATACAGTAAACTACACTAATTGGTTATGTACCCTACAGGTGAGTACTCTGCAGTTAAAGTATACCTATGACCCATCTGTGGGTGAAGTACAGTAAGTAGCTAAATAGAAAATGTCCAGTCATTTATCAGAAAGATTCATTTAGTGCATCGATCCATACGGTTCAAGGGAACATCGCATTAGTCATCATACCATCACATCATTGGCTATTAACTCGCCACCGTTTCCGGACTGGGTGTACTGAAGATATTCTGAATTTGAAATAGTTTCTGTTCAATACATTAGTTTGGATAAAATTAAAGACATTCTGCAAGGTTTGTAGTAATGCTTTACCTACAGTATTCAGGTAATAACTCATAAAATATTGTGCTAGCTCTTGTAAGAAAGAAGTGTACTTACTGTAAGTGTAGTTTATTTTAAATTTTAAAAGTATATTTAATGTATCAGTCACTTAAGTGCATTTAAATAGAGCACACTTTAAAGATTTTGTAAGTACACTTTAAAGTTTACTTTTGTAATTAGAAAAAAATTCAATTGTAAAAGGTTTGAGGTGAAAATAAGTGCTTTGAATAAATATTGTCTAATGCCTATTTTAATTGTTTAAATATATTTAAAAAAAATATGTTAAATTGTAACTTCATGAGGCCACTTTATACTTTTCCAACTGCTCGTTAACACAAACTTCTAATCAGCCAATCACATGGCAGCAGCTCAATGCATTTAGGCATGTGGACATGGTCAAGACGATCTGCTGCAGTTCAAACCGAGCATCAGAATGGGGAAGAAAGGTGATTTAAGTGACTTTGAACGTGCCATGTTTGTTGATACCAGACAGTCTGGTCTCAGTATTTCAGAAACTGCACATCTACTGGGATTTTCCCGCACAACCATCCAGTAAGTGTCCGTTCTTTGGGCACAAAGACTTTTTTTGATGCCAGAGGTCAGAGGAGAATGGCCAGGCTGGTTCGAGCTGATAGAAAAGCAACAGTAACTCAAATAATCACTCGTTACAACCTAGGTATGCAGAAGAGCATCTCTGAATGCACAACACTTCCAACCTTGAGGCAGATGTGCTATAGCAGCAGAAGACCACACCAGTTGCCTTTCCTGTCAGCTAAGAACAGGAAACTGAGGATACAATTCTCACAGGCTTACCAAAATTGGACAATAGAAGATTGGAAAAACATTGCCTGGTCTGATGAGCTTCAATTTCTGCTGCGATATTTGGATGGTAGTGTCAGAATTCGGCATCAACAACATGAAAGCATGGATCCCGTCCTGCCTTGTGTCAACGGTTCAGGCTGGTGATGGTGGTGTAATGGTTTGGGGGATATTTTATTGGCACAATTTGGGCCCATTAGTACCAATTGAGCATTGTGTCAATGACACGCTCTACCTGAGTATTTTTGCTAACCGTGTCTCTTTATGACTACAGTGTATCCATCTTCTGATGGCTACTTCCAGCAGGATAATGTGCCATGTCATCAGGATAAGCGTGAATCATCTCAGACTGGTTTCTTGAACATGACAATGAGTTCACTGTACTCAAATGGCCTCCACAGTCACCAAATGTCAATCCAACTGAGCACCTTTGGAATGTGGTGGAACAGGAGATTTGATTCAGAGCCAACAAATCTGCAGCAACTGTGTGATGCTATCATGTCAATATGGACCAAAATCTCTGAGGAATATTTCCAGTACCTTTGTTGAATCTATGCCACAAAGGATTAAAGCAGTTACTAGTAAGGTGTACCTATTAAAGTGACTGGTGAGTGTATGTTTACATGCATTGTATTCAAGTGTTAATAAAAGCTACTCTTAAGTTCGTTTAGCAGTACTCAAAACCATATTTCAAAGACAATAGAACCATAATTATGACTCCTTTAAATCTACATAATGTAAATTCTACTTAAGTGGATATAATTAAATGAAACTATTTGAATTTCATGTCATTTTAAGCAACAATAGATTTAAATGAAACTATAAATAACATGCAGTTGTGTGTCTAAAAAAACTTAAATTCAGTTCATGAGATGTGCTCTTTTTTTTTTAGGCTCATTCTGAAAACGTAGCCCTATATACATTTTTGGAGATCGCAAGTTATGTAGCCAGAAGTACATACTGTATGGCTTAATTTCATCTTTAAAACGAATGCCACGGGGTGGTATAACGCCGTTCCTTTTCACGCTTACCAGCTGACCGCCTACCTCCGTATAGACGGCTGTCCTGCTGTAACCAGTTTGTCCAGTTAGCACGCCATGTACGTGGGTACTGAACCAAAAAAAAAATTGTACGTTCTGTTATTTTTGGTTATGTGGCAGGTTTTCTGTGAAGACACTGTTGGAAAAGTACACCGCAGAGCCCATTGATGACTCTTCTGAAGAGTTCATTAACTTTGCTGCTATTCTAGAGCACATCCTCAGCCACCGTTTTAAAGGTAAAAAATAGTCTACTAAATCACAGATTCACTTGTATTGCTTAAGGAAGCTAAGAAAATATTTAAGCTTGTTATCTAACATAGTATGGGGTTTTTTGCAGGCTCTGGCAGCTGGTTCGATGGCCAGCGCAGTTTTTGGGATTTTATCCGCCTGGCCTGCGGTAAAGTGCCCAATAACTGCATCAGCAGCATTGAGAACATGGAGAACATCAACTCCTCACGAGCAAAGGTGGGTGTGCAAATCTCTATACTTTTTTTTTTTTTGTGTGTTTGGGAGAACTTCTACAATGTGTTTATATATCTTTCATGCAAGATTTAAGGGTTTGTTCACCCAAAAATGAAACATTTGTTATTCATTTTCCACTCTCATGTCATTCCAACCCTCCTTTAAGAGTTCACATTTAGCTGATGATTGATTATAAAGCTTGTTTGGCATGCTGTTTTGGGAGAGAGCCCTGAGCTCATAAGATCCTTGAGCCCAGGGCTCCCTCCCGTTTGCAAGGCGAGAGGGGAGTTTGAGCTCAGGTAGATCTCGAGAACTCCCCTGCTGTAGTAGCTAATGAACATAGTGATTGCTTATGAGAGATAACTTCTTACTGGGAGCATATCTATGCTGCCGATTTAGATTAGGAAATTAACTTAAGTTGCATGTTTTTGGACGGTGGGAGGAAACCGGGGAACCCGGGGAAAACCCACGTGAGCACGGGAAGAACGTGTAAACTCCACACAGAAACGTTGGCTGGCTTGGTAAGGACTAGAACCACGTTCTTACTTTGAGGAAACAGTGCTAACCACTGGGCCATCGTGCCACCCATCTAGGAAAGGAGGAGGAGTAGGCGTGGAATGGTGGATTCTTCAAAACGGAGATGGCTGTGATATGGAACCTAGGGTATTTATAGTGGCTTAGGAATCGTCTGATTGGTGAATCATAAATTGAATAATGCAGGGCCGGCTGCAAGCAATCATAAGCACGTGATCCTCTCGAAATTAGTTTATAAATAAGCTTCACTTATTTTTGAATCACACATTAAGATGTTTTAGATGCTCCCTGACCCTCCATAGACAGCAATGGTCTAGAGATGTTCAGAAAAGTCCAGAAAAGGAAAACCGAAAACATTGTCAAAACATTCCACGTGACTTCAGTGGTTCAATTGTAATCTTATAAAGCTCCAAAGAACAATTTTGTGTACTGTAAAATTGACTTTATTTGACTATGTTTTCTCTCACAGGTCAGGCCAGGGTGCACATTTACTTTGGGCAGTACAACATATTGCCTTTACATTCAGCAGTGCAACACACAAACGTTGAATTGCCCATGGTAAACACACACCCTGACCTGAGTATCTTCATCTGTGCTCTGAAGATAAATGAAGGTCTCAGGTTATTGTAACGACATGAGAATGAGTAATTAATAACATCATTTTCATGAACTAATCCTGAAAGAGTTTGTTTAAGGATCTAGTCTCTTTAACCCCATCCTATCCAAGAGTCTGCTCTGCTCACAACATGACTTTAAATATTGGCAGATCACTGTGCCGTTTTGACTTTGACCAGATTTGACTTGATTTTGTCTTTAAATCACTGTGGTGCTACATAATACATAAAACACTACATAAATGATCAACAAGAGTGGGGTGGGGGTGGTTCACACAACTACATGATCTGACAACAACTAGTGATGGGTCTTCCTTAAAGGATATATGACTTGAGAACGATGAGTCCTCTCAGGGAGTGATTCGTTTATTGGTGCTTGCGCACATTTGTGCAGGTGGAGCTGAAGATTCGTTCCTTTTTCAAGTTTCTATTGGGTTTGAGTCGTACGTTCATCATGTGAAAGACAGAAGCCAATAATGTGCAGTCAGAGCCAGAAAAAGATTTAATCCATTCTTCTCTTGAGTCCTCGGTTTGAGTCCTTCGTTCATCACTTGAAAGACAGAAGCCAGTCATATGCATTTAGAGCTGGAAAAAGATCCGATCCATTCATCTCTCAAGTCCTCGGGTTTGAGTCATCTTTCTTAACATGCTATCACGTGATGAACGAACGACCCAAAAACCAGAAGACTCGAAAGGTGAACTAACATGGCTCCTTTCAGCTCAGACTGTGTGTTTTGGTGAAGCTTAAATGGGACTGTTTATTTGATGTGAACGGACCACTCAAATTTGAAGACCTGTCAGAAGAGGTAAGCTGACATAATCATAGACAAAAGACCAGGTAAACAATAAATGATAATTTTCTCTTTCTTATAGCATTCTAGTTATGTCTTGTTTGTAGTGTGATCAACTTTTGAGCTAGTTGTAAAAAGTTTGAAAGCAACTCGTAACATTTTTAAAATATTTTGGCAAATTGAATGAAATGACTCGAAAAAAGATTCGTTCATCTCAATGAATGAGCCTCAAAGGAGTCAGCCCTTGAAATGAAATGTTGAGGGCGGAGCCATTAGCAAGAGCTGAACACTATTGACTGCTTGTGTGATGATGATATCACTGCATTTGAAATCTCTCTGAAAGCATTGAGGGGCAGATTGAAAACAGTCAAACAGCTGAGGTGTCAGCGGATCGATTGCTCATATATCTGCACGTTTCAGCGGATAGATGTGGCTTTAAAATGCTCTTGTCTCTTTGAGGTTATGAGTGACCATTCTGGCTAATCGTTTTGTTGAGCTTCTGAACACAACCACATGAAAACATTAAACATAAAGCACAACATAAGCAGAAAACATGTTAACATAATGTCAGAAAATCCATATTTAACAGTCGGCTAAGTCTAAAGTGAAAGTACACATAAAGTGAAAGTA
>CAIGQZ010033055.1:23539-36324 GCA_903798205.1 Danio tinwini
GTACACATAACAGTCGGCTAAGTCTAAAGTGAAAGTACACATAAAGTAAAAGTACAAATAACTGTCGGCTAAGTCTAAAGTGAAAGTACACATGAAGTGAAAGTACACATAACAGTCGGCTAAGTCTAAAGTAAAAGTACACATTCAAGTACATTTTAAAGTACACAAGAATTTTTTTAATTGACATCAGCCAAAATGAATGTGCTGTCGTCATTACCATTAATCAACAACAAATGACTAAGAAATTAGAATATATGACTTGAAGAATAACTTTTTTTAAATACCATAACTGTAAATTAAAAAGATATGTATTTTATGCTTGTGTATGGCATTTCTAAACGGTATTTAAGTGATACCAGACCGTGAACTGTTCCACCTCTAGTGGACAGAGATTGTTTATCTGAAACACAGTAAAAAGGCCAATCTGACCACTTTCTTTCTAAAATTAAATGTTTAAGGGTACCTATGATGAAAATCAACTTTTGTAAGCTGTGTAAGAAATCAACCTACGTTATAAGATCGATCAGGGATTTATTAGCTCATATCAATGACTCGGATCTTGTCGATTCGAATCATTGATTTGACTCAATTGAGTCAAATTGAATCAGATTAAAAGATTCACACTTTATCTGAAGTTTGTCCCGCAAAGAGACATTGTATTTTACCAATGGTGTTTATATTTTTTCCGTGGCCAACGATAATAACATAACACAGAATAGGGTTAACTTTTAGCAAGGTAACACATTCTACAGCTTGAGGCAATGACTTAGAAGCACATAAAACAAGAACACAGTTCTTACAAAGGAAAACAACGATTTATTGAGCTACACTACGATGCATGAGGCTAACTACGTAATAAGCAAACAACAAACAAACGCACACACACATTCACACACACATAAACACAGGCAGTTCAGAGGATGCAACATTAGTTAACCGTCCCAAATTAATTCTAGTCTTTCGTACTAGATCTTAGAATCACCTGAGAAACCACAAAAGCAGAGATTTGACTTATCTTTAATTGCTTAAGATCATATGCACCAAATCAGCAAGAGACAATTTGCTCGTGTTACTTGCGAGTTTGTTGAAGTCGTCTCGACTGAAGTTTGCCTTGCCAGGGTTGCCTGAGCGCGGCGCTTCTGATAGGGTGGCTTTTGGTGACGTCGTTGGGATTCCCGCTGTTCTGAGTTGCCGGGGTAATAAACACTGCTGAGTTCGTGTGGTTTCGCAGTCCGAAACTTAAGAGGTTTGCATGGCGGTGACCCAATCACATGCGGCGCGGTGTCCAGGCAGGCGAGAGGGGGCACGAGCCAGCTTGATGCAAAAAGCCATGTTTTAGGGCTGCAGTGGGTTTTTAAGTGACCTGATCTGGTCCATCCCTCATGACGCTGTCGTCCAATGAGCAGTTGCCATGAAGGGCGGGGCCACGCCCCGTACCAGCGTAGCCAAAGTTACTTATTAACAGACTCCAAGAGATTGCACGTGGTAAAAATCTCTTGTAAGATTGTAACTATCTGACATCAAATGTTACAAGACGAATACTGTTCGTACTACCAAGTTTTCATTTACACCAATGTATTGCGAATAAAAAGGGGTTTGGTTTAATACCAAACATCAAACATTTCAGACACATACAGATAATTTTAACCTGTTATAAGGGTAAACAACACATTATTAACCTGGTTGGTTGGAATAAACACAGCACATAAGTAAACCTATGGCTATTATTCAGAATATCAAATTTGCCTTGGTTCTAACATTTAAGAGATTGTCTTTCTTAAGTCTTTCATTCATATGCATTAATTGCCAGAGCTTCCTTTGTCTCATCTCTTGTGGAATTTGTCCATCTAGCAGGATGTAGGATGTCCTGAGGGCGAACACATGGCCACAAGATCACATGATCGGTCGTTCAAAAGTCTCGTGCAAGCAATTTCCTGAAAGCTCAATTGTCTAGATGGTTGATCATTTACGAAATTGTTAAAGCATCTCTGTCCAACTGAGGCCAGAGTATTGGGGGAAGAGAGTCGAATGAATTGGCCCGCCTGTTATCCTGATGGTATAAGCCCTGGAGCGAATAAAGAAATTTGCACTCAAAATTCCAAGCCTAATTCGAACTGTTTTTAATTCAGAGAGTCCCTTCGCCTGTTTGGACAAAAGGGGCATATGTGTGTAACTCATTATTTCAGAAAGGCTTGAATAAACTCCACTACAAATGCATGAGATAAACTTAGTTGGTGTTTTTGACTAATGAGCTGTATTTCAGCTTCATCTGAGTTTGCTGTTTAGCAGACAGGTGCGTGGGAACTGTGGGGTGGGGGGAAACAGCTCATTAGCATTTAAAGCCACAGGCTACAAAAACAGCCACAATGTATTCAGACAACAAAATGGGCAGATTCTGGAGGCTTTAATAAATTATGTGATGGGTATTTTGAGCTAAAACTTTACAGACACATTTTGGAGACACCAAAGACTTGTCTTATATCTTTAAAATGAAAATGCAATATTGTAAATGGTATCGAAGACCCACTCAGTTTCTCTAAGGTCACCTGAAAAGCTCCACAGTTTGCCTCAGTTTTGTTAGGTTTGTATAGTGATGCTTGCTGTGAATTGTGGTTTATGTGTATCTTTAGGGCAGAGCATGGCTGCGGGTTGCACTGATGGAAAAGCGTCTGTCTGAATACATCGCCACAGCTTTGCGAGACAGCCGTACAACAAGGTCAGATCAAAAGAAAAAAACTCAATATTAATCATACCATTTAAATCTGTTTATGCAGTTGCTCCGATCAATGGATAATTAATAATCAATGGACTATTTATAAAATGCTAAACTGTTAAATACAGTAAAAAGAACATTATAATTTGATTTGCGTTATGAATTACGTGTGTGCAGGAGGTTTTACGACGAAGGTGCCATAATGTTGCGAGAAGAAGCCACTGTCCTGACTGGAATGCTCATAGGACTCGGTGCGATTGACTTTAGGTAAGATGATGGAACATGTAAAGCTTATGATACCTTAATGCAGGTTTTGAATGTCATGCAGTGTATTTTCAGTGTTGTGTGATCTTTGTTATTATGTCCTTGTTAGTTTCTGCTTGAAAGGGGAGGCTCTGGATGGGAAGTCTGAGGCTGTTATTGACTACACTCCTTATCTGAAATTCACTCAAAGGTAAAGAACATTTATTTCTATTGTACAGCTCAGTTGCTTACAGGGAATCGTGTAGGGGATTCATTTAGCTTTTTGTGTATATATCTCTGTATACTAGGGCTGCATTAATCACTATTTTTGAGTATTTTAATTTGACATTCACCTTTGCCAAGTTCAGACTGCATGACGTTCAAAGTAGTCACGTCACAGATGTTTTCCCACTGCATGACTTTCTGGGGTAAGCGTTCTGTCTAGTGTTCAAACTATATTGTGGCTTTTGGGAGAGCCCACTTTTTTTTCTAGGGGGGGCTTTGATCTTGAGAGTCCCTTGCCACAATGTAGGCTATAAGACAAAGGATCCCTGTCCTTAAACAGCAATGTATAAACAAAAAAAATCTATAAACATAAAACAAATATTTATATAATTGTAACTAATATTGCAAAGTAATTTGGTTTACTTTCTCGCTAAAAAGCACTTGTTTTTCCATCAATAACTTTCGTTGACCCTTGAAAATATCTTTTTAGGGTTTTTTTTTTACATGCACAAACAACAGCGGCCTAAACAACAGAAAATCGATGTCTAGTTTCACCTGCAGTGCTTCTGTGAGAGCAGTACATTAATTTACAGTGTGTGTATATATATATAAATATATATATTATCAAGAAACATGAATATGTTAACAACAAAAATAAATACAGGGAGTGCAGAATTATTAGGCAAGTTGTATTTTTGAGGATTAATTTTATTATTAAACAACAATGTTCTCAATGAACCCAAAAAAACTCATTAATATCAAAGCTGAATATTTTTGGAAGTGGTTTTTAGTTTGTTTTTAGTTTGAGCTATTTTAGGAGGATATCTGTGTGTGCAGGTGACTATTACTGTACATAATTATTAGGCAACTTAACAAAAAACAGATATATACCTATTTCAATGATTTATTTTCACCAGTGAAACCAATATAACATCTCAACATTCACAAATATACATTTCTGACATTCAAAAACAAAACAAATCAGTGAGCAATATAGCCACTTTTCTTTGCAAGGACACTCAAAAGCCTGCTATCCATGGATTCTGTCAGTGTTTTGTTCTATTCACCATCAACATTGCGTGCAGCAGCAACCACAGCCTCCCAGACACTGTTCAGAGAGGTGTACTGTTTTCCCTCCTTGTAAATCTCACATTTGATGATGGACCACAGGTTCTCTATGGGGTTCAGATCATGTGAACAAGGAGGCCATGTCATTAGTTTTTCTTCTTTTAGACCCTTTCTTGCTAGCCACACTGTGGAGTACTTGGATGGAGCATTGTCCTGCATGAAAATCACGTTTTTCTTGAAGGATGCAGTCTTCTTCCTGTACCACTGCTTGAAGAAGGTGTCTTACAGAAACTGGCAGTAGGACTGGGAGTTGAGCTTGACTCTATCCTCAACCCAAAAAGGCCCCACAAGCTCATCTTTGATGATACCAGCCCAAACCAGTACTCCACCTCTATCCTGCTGGCGTCTGAGTCGGACTGTAGCTCTCTGCCCTTTACCGATCCAGCCACGGGCCCGTCTATGTGGCCCATCAAGACTCACTCTCATTTCATCAGTCCATAAAACAGAAAAATCAGTCTTGAGATATTTCTTGGCCCAGTCTTGATGTTTCAGCTTGTGTGTCTTGTTCAGTGGTGGTCGTTTTTCAGCCTTTCTTACCTTGGCCATGTCTCTGAGTATTGCACACCTTGTGCTTTTGGGCACTCCAGTGATGTTGCAGCTCTGAAATATGGCAAAACTGGTGGCAAGTGGCATCTTGGCAGCTGCACGCTTGACTTTTCTCAGTTCATGGGCAGTTATTTTGCGCCTTGGTTTTTCCACACGCTTCTTGCAACTCTGTTGACTATTTTAAATGAAACGCTTGATTGTTCGATGATCACACTTCAGAAGCTTGGCAATTTTAAGAGTGCTGCATCCCTCTGCAAGATATCTCATTGTTTTTGACTTTTCAGAGCCTGTCAAGTCCTTCTTTTGACCCATTTTGCCAAAGGAAAGGAAGTTGCCTAATAATTATGCACACCTGACATAGGATGTTGATGTCATTAGACCACACCCCTTCTCATTACAGAGATGCACATCACCTAATATGCTTAATTGGTAGTAGGCTTTCGAGCCTATACAGCTTGGAGTAAGACAACATGCATAAAGAGGATGATGTGGTCAAAATACTCATTTGCCTAATAATTCTGCACTCCCTGTAAATAACCTTGTCATGTAGCCTATGATTTTTCTATTCGCGCTATAAGCTCAGGATGATGGCATTAAGGACAGCATATGCTTTTTTATTTAACATAGGACTATTCACCTTATTCTTCGCATACGAGCGGGCACAGCCATTTGAATCATTGTGGCTTGAGACTTCTGGTCTCATTCACTTCCATTCATTTTTAATGTTAAAAACAGCTCGTTTTGCTGTTTGATGTTACAAACTGATATTTTATTATTATATTATTCTGTTCTGTCTGTATAGTCATGCAAACACTTGTTTGTAGAGCAAGCGGTTTGAATGTTTTCTGTGGTTTATTATTCCTAGTTATTTTTCCCATAGGCAACTGAATCGGAAGTTCTAAAACAATCGAAATAACGAGCGCACTACATATTAAAGAATAAGGTCATATCGCAAATTCGAAAATGAAAGAAAAACCATTGAAATGTGATCCGTTTTGCCAGTTTACCTGCTTTTAGCTTAATTGTCCAACATATTTACAGCAATGTCACTGTTTTGGCCTACTGTATGAAGCAAATAATACGAAACACAACATCACATCATTTAATATCATTTAATAAATAAGCAGTGTCTCAATGTCTCAACGCCCATATGAAAGCATCGCCACCGCCTTCATGCATGAATGAATGATATTTTTGCACTTTTACACATAATAATTCATGATCACATTACACAAGATTTAAACCGCACGTCAAAATAACACATTGTCAATATTTTTGAGACCCCCCAAAATTTCATAAATCATGTTTTCAGGGGAGCCAATGCCTTAATTAGGGAAGCCGAGCTACCCCATAGTTCGCACCCTGGTTTTGTGTTTACACTGTGGAATGGATCTGCGACAAGGGGTTTCACACTGAATGACTTTACAATAAGAAGAATCACCGACAACATTGTCTCGGTCCGCAAACTACGCAAGAAGTGACATGAAAACAACTCAATGTCACATAGTCATACCTGTCAACCCTCCCGTTTTTCCCAGGATTCTCCCGTATTTTACAGTTCTATCCCGCTATCATCCTGTAAAGGTATTTTCCTGTAATTCTCCCGTATTTTCAGTCTTTCTCTGAAGCGTGGCAATAAACATTAAAGAGCAGAGCCTCCCTATACGCAACCCGTACAGCCAAACCACCAGGGGCCGCCCTTTGCTCTTAAATGTAAGTCTGCTCTGTGCTTTCGCTTTGTTTAGGCATGAAAACACATTCAAATAAATATAAAAACGGTGGGATTCCCTTTGCTTTAATTACAGGTGCCATCTCCCCTTCATATGCTATGCAATCCTCAAAACAGTCATATAGCAGTGCATGATTGTCAGCTGATGCGCTCCATAGTGATAAATAGACGCTGTTTCCCAAACAGATTCTATACATGCGATTTGAAACGGAGCAAAAGTCTGGGTTTTGAGTGCGTGTTTAAACAGACATAATTAATAATAATAATATCTAAAGATGTTGATCTTGGTGGGATTTTTTTTCAAACACAACTAATTTCGTCCTAAATGAGCATAAAAAGTTAGGAAATCAATCGAATGCTTTCTTTATAACGTTAGATGGTTGCATTTTTAAAGTGACACCTGTTATTAAATGTAATCAAACGAAAAAATCTAAATAAGAGATTCAATCGTTGCTCTTTAATCAGAATGTGTAATTATAGTGAAGAAATGGCTAATGAGATTTAACTTGATTTTATTTCATTATAATAGCCATTAATTTTAATAAGCTGAACTGTTTGCTAATGTATTTGCTGCTAATGTATACTATTTTTTTTGTTAATAATAATAATAATAATAATAATAAAACATATTACTGACCATTTAACTGTTTATTTACAATAAAACAGCTCCAAATCAACATATTTAGTAATTTGTGGGCGTCAGGAGATTCCCTTATTATGGTGGGCATATCCCTTATTTTCACATCCCGATGTTGACAAGTATGCACATAGTATATTTTGTTATTAACTACATAATGAGAAAGAAGCCTTTAGTGGAGTAGAAATTGACTTATTTTGCTCACCTGGCTCTCCTGCCAAATTTCCACTAGTTTTTCATTCATTTCATGGGCCCAAATAGACTGAAAACTTCTCTTAACTTCTCCTCCAACCTCTTACTGGCCTGCAGATACCCACACTAGTGGATGCTGCTCTCTCGCTGGCTGTAGGTAATTGCCGATGTTATTTTCAATCAGAACACATTTCACATGGCATGTGATTCTCTGAGATTGCGAATTTGATAGTTCACACTGTGTGATTGTTACTTACATGAACATGCACTGATTTACTTTTGATTTCAGGCATTTGACAGCGATTTCTCAAAACTTGTCGGCGAGTCAAACTGGGGGCTAAAATCATGCAGTCTGAACTCGGCATTAGAGTGGTTGACCAGTAGTGAAAGTAAAAAAGAAATTTTCGAAATTATCACGATTACACAATTATCATGCATCCCTCGCACATTATATACTGCTGTGTTGCTGTGGCAGTAAGTAGTTTGTTTGTTTAGACTTTATTTTCCCCAATGGGGAAATTTGTCTTGGACCCTAGGCCCACATTTGCATACACTGAACAAAAACAGACAACACAAATCAACATTCAGTCACCATCACAAATATTACATATTTAAAAGTCTAATTGATGTAGGTAAAAAAATATTTCTTAAAACGATTGTATCTGCACACAGGCAGCCTGTATTGTCTCATCGGAAGGAGTTGAGAATCCAAATGTAGCTTTATTTGAGAATTGTCAGACAGGTATAGGTAAAAACAGGGGAAGACAGCATGTTGGTAGTCCAAAGTGTAGTCAAAGTCACAGGCAAATGGTCGGGAATGGCAGCAAATTAGCGTAAACAATGAAACAAACAAAGGTCAAAACAGGCTAGACAAGGCAGGGAAAACTGTGTGCTGTTTATATGGTCCATCTGATTAGTCTATCAAGAGCCTCCAGCTGTAAGCGTGTAATCAGGGGAAATCAGGAACTGGTGTATCATAGGTGCACGATGGGAGTTGTAGTTCATTAAATTGGCATATGTGTAGTTTTCCAACGCTCTTCAAAGGCTAAATGGTGATCATGGCAAGTAACTCATACTCACAAGTTAAACTGTATGAGTGCTCAGCTACTATTTTAATAGCTTAATCAAGGACTAATAGCCCTTTATGCTATGATTCTCATGGTTGTCTTCACCAAAATGTCCAAGCTTGGCTTTAGATTGAACTGTAATGTTTCCATACCACACAGTAAATCCTTAGCGTATTATGCTTTCAGTCACAGCTTTGACAAATAAAATCATAACTTTTTGCTTTACCCCAAACAAAAATGTTGTGCTGTTGTGTTCAGTTATGATTATCTCAGTGACGATGAGGATGGTCAGAGCGTGGACAGCAGTAACAGTGATGACAGTGTGGAGCATCCCTACATCCCTCTGGTCACAGATGAAGAGAGCTGGAGGAACAAGTGCCGAAAGATGGAGCAGAGGTTTAAGATAGTCAATGCACAAAAGGTAAAAACGCACAACAACAAGATCTCCATATAGTGAGTGCACCTAATGTTCAGTGTGCTGAAGGGCTTTTGCTATTCTTTTAGGGGTATCTTGAGGAGCTGGTGAGGCTGCGAGAATCCCAGCTGAAAAATGTGGAGATGGAGAACAAGAAACTCACGGCTGGACTAGAAGAACTTCAGCAACAGAGTCAGAAAGAGAAGAGAGAACTAGAGAACATCATATTGGAGCTGCAGGAACAACTGTGAGAGCTGCAAACACACTCTACTGATGCTTAAAATTGATGAAATTAGTTTGGATCAGTCGGTTTAGACCAGGGATGTCCAAACTCGGTCCAGGTGTCTTGCAGATTTTAGCTTCAACTTGCATCAACACACCTGCAAAGTCGTTTCTAGAAAGCCTAGTAAAGCTGCGGTCACATTGCACTTTTCACCCCATAGACTTCCATTCATACGCAAGCGAATGCGATAAACTAAAAACGCAAGCTCATGCGAAAACTTTCGCAGTTCGCTGTGTTGCAAAGTTCAAGCTTGGTAAGCTCTGACCAGCGAAATCACATCACATGACTGCGTGAGACCAATCGAAGATCAAAACATGACCTCTCTGTATATATATTTAAAATATGGACCAATCGCTCGCTTTGTTTTAATGTCTAATCATCTTGTTTAATCCCGCCCCTTTTCGCAGCGCAGAACACAATTTTGCATGCTCAAACTTAGCAAGCATTAGAGCTTGATTAGCTAGCCTAGGTGTGTCTGATTGGAGTTAGAACTAAACTTTGCAGGACACCGGCCCTCCAGGATCGAGTTTGGACACCCCTGGTTTAGACATATACTTCTAGCTGTTCAATATATCAGCACCATCATATTAAAAAATATATACCGTTCATGAAGGTTTAAGCATATTTATTACATGTGCAACATTTATATACAAACTTAGCATTCACGTTGATGAATCAATTCAATTTCCTTTACTGTCGTTGTACATAGTACAGCAGAATTCTGTCTGGTGAATCTCAACTTATACACAAACACAAAGAAAGAAATGAATGCATTTTTATTAAATGAAAAATAACATTTTCTTTACTAATAAACCAGTGTTTCGTGATTTCATGAATATGTCTGGAAATCTTACAACAGTTAGTTTTTATTTTGTACTTTTATTTAAATTTTAGTTTTATTAGGTTGAATTTGCTTCAGTAGTTTGTTTTTGTCATGTTATTAGTTTTTTATGAAAGCACTAATAAGAAAAAGGTTATTACATCTTTTTAGCTCAGAAATGCATGATACAAACTCGCTTATGTAAAGTTGAAATTGCAAGATTTTAAGTCATCACTGGGAGATATAAACTCACAATTCTGAGAAATAGTCGCAATTGCATGATATATATACAGTAAGTTAATAAATATACAGTTAAGCGTTGATGCAGTGGCGCAGTAGGTAGTGCGGTCTCTTCACAACAAGAAGGTCGCTGGTTCGAGCCTCGGCTGGGTCAGTTGGCGTTTCTGTGAGTAGGCTAAATTGTCCGTAGTGTATGTGTGTGAATGAGCGTGTATGGATGTTTCCCACAGATGGGTTGCAGCTGGAAGGGTATCCGCTACATAAAACATAAGCTGGATAAGTTTGCGGTACATTCTGCAGTGGTAACCCTAGATTAATAAAGGGACTAAGCCGAAAAGAAAATTAATGAATATACAGTTGAAGTCTAGAATAAAAGCAGTTTTTAATTTTTTTTAAATCATTTTAAGGTCAAAATTATTAGCCCCTTTAAGCTATATGTTTTTTCGATAGTCTACAGAACAAACCATCATTATACAACAACTTGCCTAATTACCCTAACATGCCCTGTTAACCTAATTAACCTAGTTAAGCCTTTAAATGTCACTTTAAGCTGTATAGAAGTGTCTTGAAAAATATCTAGTCAAATATTATTTACTGTCATCATGGCAAAGATAAAATAAACCAGTTATTAGAAATGAGTTATTAAAACTATTATGTTTAGAAATGTGTTAAACAGAAATTGGGGAAAAAATAAACAGGGGGGCTAATAATTCAGGGGCTAATAATTCTGACTACAACTGCAGACGAGAAACAAGCTGAAATTTGAAACATCGGGAAGATACAAAACAAAGTGATTAAACAAACAAACCAAAACACCAGAAACAAAAGCACAGAGCAAAAATCCAAAGGCAACTGAACATAACAGAACAGGGCTTATAAAGACCTATCTTTTACAGTCTATGATAAAAACTGGACTCAATTAAACAAACAAGGAACATCTGAAAGCAATGAGTGAACAAAACAAATGCTTTAGTGCCCTCAAGTATCCACATAAGGTGTGATAGATGTGACATTTCCTGTTATGGAGACTGACCTTAAATGGAGTGTTAAAGACGCATGCACAGACAAATTGCATTAGCAAATATAATAGAGAAATATTATAGAATTAAATAAATTTGGTCTCAGCTGGCTCATGATGCTTCATTTTTGTTGGGAAAAGATGTAGAACTGACTCCAGTATGCTTTTTCCTAAAAGATTTTTCTAACATGTCACTCTCAACGCAACAAAAAAACTTACTCTTAGCTGCCTTTACAGCTGCTAAGAAAATGTTGGTCTGCCGCTGGATCCCTCCTCATATTATGAGTAGGCGTCAATGGGGCCTATCTTTGCTGGACATTATTTGTATGGAACTTTCAACAGCGCGCATACATGGTGCTCAGTCAAAAACTGTCAAGTCCTGGATTTTAGCTTTTGATATTGTGAAATCTTTTGTTTCTACCTTCTAATGCTCAACCTTTCTGTTTATATGTGCCGTATGCATCTCATTATGTAATAGTTATGTATTTTGTACTTACCTAACTTCTACCCTGTATTTGGCTTAACATTATCCACTCAGTTTTTTTTTTCTTTCTACTCAGCAATCATTGTGCTTCTGTTATTATAGAACAAGTGTACCTGGGTGGGGGGTGGGGATTCGGGGTTGTTTTACGATTAAGTCATATGCTGTTTGGTTTCTATGTTAAACAAAAACTGAAATAATAAAAACAATTGTTCACAAAAAAAAAAAAAAGATTAAATAAATTAGAAACCTTAATTTTAGGCTTTTGGAGGAATCACACAACATATAAACCTATAGCCTGACTGTTTATTGACTGTTTATTGTTTGTCCCGATATCATAAAGAAAATATATTGTTGAATTAGGCTATTATCTATTGAAAAGTCGCAATAACCCTTTAAAAAAAATATTCAGTGGCAAGAATGAGCTTCTATGGTTTTCTTATATGTCTTATATAAAGTTTTTAGTTAATTTAGAACATAACGTTGAAGTAAATAAAAATTATAAAAATTTTTGGAATTTTTTTCTTTTTTTATCTCTGATTCTTTTGAAAGTCTAAATGTTGCTTTGTTTTTTGTTTTTGTGTGGTCATCTCAAAAATCTGAAATTACATTATTCATTCCTTAAATGTATAATTTATATGTCAACTATATGTTTTGGTCTGTAATTGAATTGCAGGACAAGTCTGATTCCAGGAGAATCACATCCACTCTCTAAGGATCTGTCAATCCCTCTTGTTAACCAATGGCCATCACTCCAAAACTACAACAACCAGGAAGACAGTAAACTGTACCACAGGTGATATATTTACTTTTAATATTGTCACAATCACCAGCGATCTAATCATTGCACATTACTAAATAACAACAAATCCGCCGTTACATGGACTACATATCCAGTCATGCACTGCTCACACACACCGGTTCCTCATTCCGTTGATTACACACTCACACAGATGGAGGATCATTACAAACTGATTACATGGACTTTTAATCACAGTGTTCACACACACACACACACACACACACACACACACACACACACACACAC
>CAIGQZ010033055.1:36334-54930 GCA_903798205.1 Danio tinwini
ACACACACACACACACACACACACACACACACACACACACACACACAAACACACACACACATCTTGGCTAAGTCTTGTTTATCTGTTTGTGAACATTATGACATGTTTTCTTGACTTGCCGTGTTAGACACTTGCTTTGTTGTTTTCTTTATTTATGTTGTCAGCTTCCTGCCATTTGACTGTCTGCCTGTTGTATGACCACGACTCTGGATTTGCCTGTATACATCTGTTTGCCCGTGTTGACCGTTGCTTGCTTGACCATTCTATGTTCAATAAACCTGCATTTAGATCTGTTCTTCCATGTACTTCCCATCATATTACAAATGTGGCTCAACAGCTTACTCAAAATGCAAGTCGACTAGCTTTGTGAAGTACACTCTTTTGTTTACTGTTTTTTACGAACTACTGAGCTGGAACCACACAATTATTGAGCTTTTTTTGACAACTTAATTGTTTTATGTTCAATCCACTTAAATTTGTTCAAACTAATCGGTTAACTTAATTCCTTCTTGTTGACCCAACACAAATCGATTGTATGGAACCCAGCATTTTTTTTTACAGTGCACACAATTCGTTCATGTTGTCCCAACAAAAATCTATTAAGTCAACTTAACAAATTAAAGTAGATTGAACATAAAACAGTTAAGTTGTCCCCAATAAAATCTCAAGATTTGTGTTTTTTCAGCTCATTTTAAACAAGTAGTTTGAACACACAGCAAAATCTTTTTTTGAGTGTACTGTAGATTGGGAAGTAGATTTTCTGGCAGATACAATAATGCTGTGTCTTTGCTGTCTTTTAGGGGTAGTTTTCCCAGCCCAGAGCCCCATATCAACCTAACCACAGATTCTCAGAGGACAGAACGAAAACAGAATGGAAAATCCTGGTGCACAGCAGGTACAGCTTAAAATCCACTGACAACCAGTTTAAAGGGATAGTTCACCCAAAAAATAATTCTGTCATCGTTTACTCACCCTTTAATTGTTTCAGGAATTTTTTTATTCTGTTGTACACAAGCTGCATGATATAAATGTTTTAGCATCGATATTGCAATGTGTGTTTTCGCAATAATCATATAGCAGGATCTTCAGTTATGAATTTGGATTATAGCTGAAAACACACAGTTTAACCATAAAGTTACTAAAATGTTTTAATCACAAAGTTCATTTATTCATTCATTTTCTTTTCGGCTTAGTCCCTTTAATAATCTGGGGTCGCCACAGCGGAATGAACCGCCAACTTATCCAGCATATGTTTTACGCAGCGGATGCCCTTCCAGCCGCAACCCATCACTGGGAAACATTCATACACACTCATTCACACACATACACTATGGACAATTTAGCTTATCTAATTCACCTATACCACATGTTTTTGGACTTGTGGGGGAAACTGGAGCACCTGGAGAAAACCCACGCCAACACAGGGAGAACATGCAAACTCCACACAGAAATGCCAACTGACTAGCTGAGGCTTGAACCAGCGACCTTCTTGCTGTGAGGCGATTGTGCCATCCACTGCCCACCATGCTGACCCTTAACCATAAAGTTACTGAAGGTTAATGTGAGCATTTCAAGCCAGTTTAAATCATTCAAGAAATGAAAAAGTTTGTAACTTTCAAGAACGATGAATTGTATTTATGTATACGATGTAAACAATGCAGTCTTATTTTACCATAAATTATTATATTTCTGTACCTAAATACCGCTAGGCTCCCAGAAAACCATAAAGCACTGTTTATTTAATTTTGTAACTTTGCTCTACTGAAATTTAAAGGTGCAGAATGTAAGTTTGACACCCAGTGGTTAAACTAGGTATTGCACTCCTGGATCAAAATAAACGCAAGTGCGGGTTGCCAGTTTAAGTACTGGAGCGAGTGATTTAAGCTGTGTTCTAAATAAAAGCAACGACATGTGATAGAGGGAATATTTTTAATATTTAAAGGACTTTTGGTTCTAACCAACACCTGGAATTGATATATTAGAAACAGCTTCTATTTCTCACAGCTGAACAACAGAAACCTATGACAGTGATCACCTCAGGTAAACCTCATGTGCTTTATTTAGTGCTAAATGCTAACAATGTGAGTTTGAATGCCGTATTACATGACATTTATTGCCATATACTGAAAGCAGCAGCAAATAGTTCACATCAGATCTAGAAAATACAATAAACCGTTTGAAATTGAACTTTAGAACTAAACACATATGAGTGATTCAGCAACTTCATTTAATGATGTTAAAGAGGGTTAACATGTATTAAGTAGGTTCTAAATTTTACAGTTTCTAAAGTGAGTGCGTATTCTGTGCATCTGAAAGGCTGTATTTAAATTTATGTTGTGTTTCGTCTGTCGCAAACGGCCAAATTGTTTATCACTGCGTATCTCGTCACAAAGCGTGTTGTTAGGACACGCAGTAACAATGTAACCTGCTCACCTAATGTTTACGATCGTAATATTTATATCATTTGCTAATTAATAACCTCATGTGGAACTGAATCGGTCTCATTTCGACGTTCGATACTGTCACAGACGCATGCTTTCAGAGCCTTTCTGAATGAATAAATGAAACATGTTGTTTTCCAACAAGGCAACCCAGGGTGCTGAAATGTAATTGGCTAAACTGGCATTGTGCAGGTTAAATTTACCTAAACAAAGACAGCGTTCCGGCACGGAAAAACCATTTTCAAAGCAGAATATCTGACTTTTGTAAATATCTGCACACATATTATGGTATTTTTATGAATTCAAGGAGTCAAAAACATACGTACAGCACCTTTAACAATACTTTTGATTGATTTGATTTATAAAACGATGAATTCTTTTCAAATAGAGATATTCATTTCATCAAATAATACTAAATATCACAAGATTTTTTGCAGAAAAATAAAATACTGCAATTTAGGTTTTTTTCAATATCACAGAACTCTAATTTATGGCTTCCCGAGTTCACACTCACAGATATTTGACTGAATAGAATATGCGTATTTGGGGCACTGTCCGGGGAGAGGGCTCTGAGCTCGGAAAGACACCCTAACTTGTGTTAGTCCTCCTATCAGGATAAAGAAAGAGATAGGGGTTTGTGCACAGTGTCTAGCCCAGCTCCAGAACACACCCCCCTTCAATTTTTGTGGGTATCGGGTTTAAAAGTGTGGAGTTGTTGTTGTGGAGGGGTTCTGAAGTCGAGAGAAAACAGAGGTAGGATGCGCTTGACTTTTTATAGGGGTTTGGTCTTAAACTGATTGGACAATAGAATGATTGTCAATAATGAATTAGACTCGTCAAAACTGATCGTGCTTCTCAAGAAATTTGTTCAGAAAACATCACAAGAAACAGTTAAGCCATACATAAGTCTTTATTACTATAATCTTTCCCAGCAAGCACCACATGTCATACAGACGTCAAGTGACGTTGGTTTGGGACGTTGCCTAAATGTAAAAAAAAAATTGGTTAGGTCATTGCACAACATAAAAACCAAATCATAATTTAACATCTACTTACAGTAGACTTTGACATTGTATAAACATCATGTTATGATGTAAAGCTGATGTTGGGTTGCTTAGTTAATGCCAAAACCTAATACCAACCAAAGATCAACATCTACTGACATTACACTTTAACATTGTATGGATGTAGTGGAGGCCAGCTAGTGAAGTGCTGTGCAGTCTTTACCCTCCTTGGTAGAACAACCGACTCCCATGCGGAAGATCGCCAGTTTGATCCCAGCTTAGAGCAGACTGGGTGACGTAGGACCGGTGGGGTTACATTGGTACTGTAACCCAGATGGGAGTGAGGTTTAAGCGGGGTGAGTGTAGCAGAGGCCAGCTAATGAAGTGCTGTGCAGGCAAACCTCACTCCTTTGACCTCTAAAGATGCTCTAGCGACAGACACTAGAGGCCATGGTCTTCAGCCTCCTTGGTAGAGCAGCCGACTCCCATGTGGAAGATCGCCAGTTCAATCCCAGCTCAGAGGGGGTTGGGTGGTGTAGGACCAGAGGGGTTACATGGACATCACATTAGGACATTAAGTTTTAGTTAGTTAATGTCACAACATAAAACCAACCAAAGATCAATGGCTAATGTTAGATATAGGCATTGTATGGACGACACATTATGACATCAAAGTGGCTTTGAATTTTAGCTAGGTAATTACACAACCAAAGAAAAACGTCTGCTGATGTTACACCTTGACGTTGTATGGATGTCATATCATGACGTTAAATAATGTTGAATTTTAGTTAAGTTAATGCCACAACCTAAAACCCACTAAATATCAATGCCAGCTGACATCAGTATTAGATGTCAGTGGATGTCAGTATGTTAAATTTTGGTCGCCTGACTTCGCAACCAAACTATTCACCTTATTCTCCCCACATGAGCGGGCCCAGCCATTTTAATCATTTTGGCTCGAGACTTCGGTCTCATTCACTTCCATTTATTTTTAGACGTTAAAAAAAAGCAAACACTTGTTTGTACACTGAAAAAAATGATGTCTGCAAAACTGTAGCAAACTATTTATTTGTGTTGAATTTAAACAAACAAATAAAATTTAATAAAATTCTATTTAATTTGTTTGTTTAAATTCAGCCCAAATAAATTGTTTACAGCCACTTAACATAAAAAAATTGAGTAAATCCAAGGAATCGTCTCTGAATGATTTTTTTCAGTGTAAAGCAAGTAGTTTGACCATTTCCTGCTGTTTATTATTCCATTTCTTCCATAGGCAACTGAATTAGAAGTTTTAAAACAATCGCAAAAACCAGCGCACTTTCACATTGAAGAATAAGGTCAATAACAAAAGATCAATGTCAAATGACATTGTGTGCCTACTGGATTTATGTGCATTAATATTATAGACCAATACAATTTAGTCTCTTTATACAACTGCAGTCAGAATTATTAGCCCCTAAATTATTAGCCCCCCTGTTAATTTTTTCCCCAATTTCTGTTTAACAGAGAGATTTTGTCAACAGATTTCTAGACATAATAGTTTTAATAGCTCATTTCTAATAACTGATTTATTTTATCTTTACCATGATGACAGTAAATAATATTTTACTAGAAAATTTTCAAGACACTTCTATACAGCTTAAAGTGACATTTAAAGGCTTAACTAGGTTAATTAGGCTAACTAGGCAGGTTAGGGTAATTAGGCGAGTTATTGTATAACAGTGGTTTGTTCTGTAGACTATCGAAAAAATATAGAGCTTAAAGGGGCTAATAAGTTTGATCTTAAAATGGCTTTTAAAAAATTTAAAACTGCTTTTATTCTAGCCGAAATAAAACAAATAAGACTTTCTCCAGAAGAAAACAATATTATCAGACATACTGTGAAAATTTTCTTGCTCTGTTAAACATCATTTGAGAAATATTTAAAAAGAAAAAAAAAATTGAAAGGGGAGCTAATAAATCTGACTTCAACTGTATATCTCCTCTTCTCAGTTTCACATAGGGGTTAAAATAATCCTTTGCTATGGTTTAAAATAATGAATGCTTTTTTCATATATACCTGTAGCTAGCAGCTAATATAAACATTAGTTTAAAACTAAGAAACAAAAGGACAACTTCATAAATTATTATGTAATTAAACATATGTGTGTTCAGCCCCTCAATATGTTACTGTCATGTAATCGAACATTCAAAACACATAAAATGTTTTTGTTTGTTTTTCTCAAAAATAGTGTCAGGTAAACACAGGTCATTAAAACAACAGACTTTTAAATCTGAATTCAGATATTATAAGACAGATAGCCCAGTGTTGTTGTTGTTTTTTCCCCCTTTGTATGTGTGTGTGCGTGTAAAATAGTTATGGATACATTGAACTGGGTTCAAATATTGACTGTTTTTCCATCTTGGTAGCCTTGCTGACTGACCACTTTTTACCAGTAACTAGCCAGTTTGATCTATCTATTTACCACCCTAAAGGGATAGTTACACTCTAAAAAGGAAAATTCTGACACCATTTCATCACCATCGTCATGTTCCAAACAAATGACTGTAAAAAATATGGACGACGCAACATTGCTATTTCCCATTGAACGCTTTAAAGGCAAAACGCCTTTTGACGGGCACAAACTGTCGCAAAAGACTGCTGAAATTGGAGCTGGGCATGCACAGAAGGGACTACCTTATGGAGTCAGAGGCCGAGCCTCAGTTTCAAGCTTCCAACCGAACGCTTGTACATCAAATCAACCACACCCCCCGAACTTCTCATTTGACCACCCATATCTGCACTATAACAAAGGCTCGCTAATATAAATAAAATATATTAGTTACATTTAAAAACACGTAATAATATACGATTTATTAAAAACTGTGTGATGTAAGCTGTTATAATTTAACAAAAACAATATTTGTTGGACTGCAAAATAAACAATCTTTCATACACTCTAGCCTAAGTTAGACTAAGCTCAGAAATAAAGGTACATGAGCTGTCACTGGGGTGGTACCTTTTCAAAAGATACATATTTGTACCTAAAGAGTCCACAGTGGTACCTCAAAGGTGCATATTAGTGCCCAAATGTACCTAAAAAGTACCTTTGAGGTGCCATTATGGACCCTTCAAGTACAAATATGTACCTTTTGAAAAGGCACTGCCCCAGTGACAGCTCCTGTACCTTTATTTCTGAGAGTGTATGAGCACACAAAAAAATATATCTTATAACAGGGTTGTTGGTATTTGTTATCCTCATACGGGTAGAAATAACACTTGTAAAATGTGAACAATAACATATGAACAACACATACATTTTTAGAAAGGATTTTATTTTTAATTAGCAAATCAACAGGACCCAAAGTTTACACACCATAGATAACTATTTACCATGCAGGACAAATTGTGCATTTAAAAGATATAAACAAAGCAAGATTTCTAAATATCAACAGGACACACATCCCATCCCTGCAGTATAATAATCCTTGTCAATTTGTACAATAAATTTAGCAGTATTAATACATCAACTGATGTATATCAGCTGCTGCAACATCACTTGTATTTTGTTTATCATTTTTTTTTGCCTCCGTTTTTATTTGGTTTATTCGATGCATTAATTATATCTGGCAAAGAGGAATTTACATTCATTTTAATGTTTATTATGAGTTTTCAAATAATAAGTTAACAGTAAAAGATGTATAAAAATAATATATATCATCTAGAACATATACAAAATATTTTATAACAGCAGTATATTAACTCATGTAGAAACTCAAGATGTCAGGGATGTCCTTTAAATCAAGTTCAAATAATGTTACAGGATATCAATGTGGAGATAGGCTAACATTAGTTTTGTCTTCCTAATTATTATTTCAGACCCATGAAGAGAATTACTGCTAGATAGCGATCACCTGTATTTTCCCTGACATGGCTAGGCATGTATCAGCAAACTAATAAAGCCAGATAAAGCCCTGACTTTACCGAATAAGCAGTGTTCCCCCAGATCCTGTATGTCAGAAACTATAGTTTACTGCTGAGCAACTCATTTTATTATGGTAAAATAACACAGAAATGGATTAATAACATTTCAATCTCCTCCCGAAGCTCAGACGGTCTGCTTTGAGAAACTGTCAATCACAGCTGTCAATCACGATGACACTCCCTGTTTTTATAGCAATAAATTACTCGCTAAAAACATACTCTTTAAAAAATGAAGATCTGCACCTATATCAGCATGATAACCAGTGCCTTAATTGACCAGAACCATCTTTCGGGACATTTTATTGCAGGTGTAATTATTTTTTGTATTTGGACCCAAGTCTCGTTCATTAACACCAAGCGGCAACCTCCCGCTCTCCCTCTGGAAGCCAATACGGAAGTAACTGAAACTGCAAATCATCGAAATTCCGCTAGTGCTGGCTCCACTGGGCCCACTGTTAAAATGGCCAACTTTACAACAGAAAAAAAAAGGTGTTTACACCCTGGTACAATGAACGGTTTTGGTTCATATAGCTAATATTACCCTTCATGACAACCGTGAGGGGGGTGATTTTTTTTTTATTATAACACCTCCGTTTTCTTTATATTAGATTATATTAAGTTTGCAAAATTAAGGGCGTGGCCACTTAAGTGACAGCTAGCTCTCGCTGGTCGCCATCACCTCAGCTGATTAGCCGCTGATCTCAATAGGATCTGGATGCAGCCTTTATGATGCAAGCTGAGATTGCATCACTCAGCGATGCAATGTCAGACACAATGCACTCAATGGAGTGAGTGACATCACAGTGACGGGTAGTGTTAGGGGTGGGGTTAGGTGAGCGCTTTAAAAAGCATTGGATGCAGCCCAGATTGCACTGCATCAAGTCTGCAGCCAGACCCCTCTCGCTGATCTCAGCATGTTCATCATGTTTTTGTGTTGTTTCATGTGGCTTTACATCAGGGGTCACCAAACTTGTTTCTGGAGGGCCGGTGTCATGCAGATTTTAGCGCCAACCCTAATCAAACACACCTGAACAAGCTAATTAAGGTCTTACTAGGTATACTTGAAACATCCAGGCAGGTGTGTTGAGGCAAGTTGGAGCTAAACCCTGCAGGGACACCGCCCCTCCAGGACAGAGATTGGTGACTCCTGCTTTACACAGTCAGTTGCCTTTTGGAATTATTTATTACAATTATCAGCTGATAGATATGGCATGCTGTGTGCACTTCATTGTGCTCACAAACCATTCACGTGGCCTCCGTTTCCCGAAATTATATACTTATATACCATCTCTATAAATGTATTTGTTTTAAGATCATTTATCATTTATAATTATCTTTAGACCTGTATTGCACTTCAGTATCTGACAGATTGATTAGCTGTAGGCTCTAGAACAATCATCTGAAGCGTTGTCATACAGTGTTAGTGCTGGATTTTATAAATAGCCTTGTACTGTATTTACTAACACAGACTATATCTGAAGTGTTTGGAAGTAATTCGCACTTTCCTCCTGTAGAAAAATGTCATAAGAACAATGTTTAGTGGCTCAATGTGTTACAACAGTGTTTTTAAAAGTCTAAACACTTATTTGATATAGTATACAACCAGGTACATGTGGTCAGAACACAAACGAGTCGCAGGTAATGAAGTATTAAGTGTTTCTCCCATAGGAAAGCCTGTCTAAGCAAATGCCAGGATGCATCTGTAGCTCCGCTCACACTCCGCCTCTTTGTCCTTGTATGGTATGCCGCGGTTGGTGCGATGACGCGCAAACAAAATGGTGACGGTTGGCCACGCCTACTTGTAGCTTCTTTTGGGTTCTTCAGAAACGTATGGGTGACGTCACGGATACTACGTCCATATCTTTTACAGTCTATGATTAACACGGAGAGGCGGGCTTTATGACTTGTACTGCAGCCAAGTCGATCTAAAGGCCAGGACCTTCACTCAAAAACAGGCGTGTGGCACACTTTTTCCAAACCTGTTTGAATAGAGTGGGGGAACTATGACGTCAATTTGTATGCTAAAACCTGGAAGCGAGTTAGCATTTTAGCAGTTCCGGTTCCCTCGTCCTAAAGTCAATGTTTTTTTTTTCAATGGGATTTTAGTTAAATCGCTTAAATAAAGTCTGTGGCTAACACAAACTCAAAATACTTTTACGTTTTATTCTACGACATAAAACACATCAGTTACATCACACTTTTGATTTTTTAATTGGTTTCGCTTCTTTAAAAATACAGTTGCTATCAAGTTGCTAATTGGGACTACAGGCGGTGTCGGAGACTTTATACGTCATTGAGCTGAACTGGTCTGGAACGCAGCCCGCTTGCGTTGGGCATTTGGATTATTTGAATATTTTCATGAATAGTTTTTTATTGTTTGTAGTATTTTTCTAATTGGGAATTTATATTGTGTGTAGATAATGCCTTTACTTGTAAAGACTGTCAAGATAGATTAATTTGTTGATTATTTATTTTAATTAAACGATATTATGGAGATACTGCTTACCAGTGCTGCCTGCCTCTTTCCTGCTCTCAGTAATGCAAACGTGTGAATAAATGTGTAATACACCATAGATTTTTCATCGGGTCATAACTGCAGTATTTACACTCCTCCTTAAAATTTATCACATATGTGACTTTATGGGCTGCTTTTCGCTCTACTCGGTGACAAAAAAGAATATTGAATGTTTTTCTGTGCCCGTGGTAGAACTTTCAGACATATAACATTAGACTTGTCCCTCACGCCTCATTTCTGTTGTCTGTTACTAAGGTGAGCGGGCTGTATGCACGGGAGTGATACACTGATTTAAACATGTCTTATGATAATACTATGTAGGCACATTTATACATACAGTTTTAAAACTTTTACAACAACCGTAAAGCAAAACAAAATGTATTTCCCACGTAAAAACTATCCAAAAGGCACGTAGGTCTATGTGCTTTTGCGTATTTATTTGTTTATAATATATAGAGTGGATTATAATATAATAAACAGAGAGCGTAAATCATTGTCATGGATCATACTTGAAGAGTTGTCTGTAGCAGGGTGGTGCTGACGTCACAGGCGAGAGCCCTAAAGGCTGTAGCCTTTTTATAGCCTAATGTTAGCTTTTCAATTCTTGCGTTTGCATTCAAGATCTAAAAGTGCTAAAAGTTGTATTTTCGTGTGAGGATTATCCGGCTGGACAAAACGTGTAAGTGTAATGAACAGTGTTTGAACACAGAGCTTAATATTTGCAATTTTCGAAAAGCCTATGGGAAAATCCTATAGGGAATTTATCGAGGGAACCAGTTTTATGCTAGCAGCCGATTAGCCTACAAGGTGACGTCATGGTTCCTCCACTCTATTTAGCTGAACACAAAAGAACACGTTTTGAAGAATGCTGGAGACCGACTTTAGAAAGTACTCACTTTCATAGTTTTCTTTCACTCTATTGAAGTCAATGGCCACCAGTTTGTAACAAATGTCTTCTCCTGTGAAAAAAAAGAGAACTGGAACCATTTGAGGGTGAGTAAATGTGAAAACTTTTTTGGGTTTGATAATTCTCTCTATTTCTTTGTTTCTTTTCAGAAAAAGACTACACTCCGTCAATGCTAGGTCTATGCGGCTCAATGTCCTCTTTGCCCAGCTGTAAGTCCCTGCCAAGCCTGAGGTCGACGGAGTGTCTGGTAAACATCAGCGCAGAGCCCAGTCCTGCTTTGACCCCAAGCTAGAGACCACCAGATGTCACAAGCAGAGAGAAACTGTCCTGCCAGCTAAGCCATCCAAAGATATACAGTATGGTTCGGCTACAGTTTCCAAAATTAACACAAAAACATCCTTTATTTTCCCTTGAAGAGATATTGCTAGTTATGACGGGATATTTTTCCTTACGATTTATGGTGTCAGAGCTTCTCTCTGAATGTCTTTGCTGCTCAGCTCCTTCTCCTGTCTTGAGGTGGAAACCATTGCAGGCAAACTGGACTATGCACTGACTGACCCGAGACCTGTTTTTTCCCTGCAGTATAGGACGTCTCAGAGCCCAAACACAGCTTTCCCATAATTCTGTTGCCCTTTAAAAATCTCCTTACAAAAAACCTACATACAAAAACACAGTGTGAAATTAACCAGTGTGTGAAAGAAAGCATATTCTAGCTATAAATTAGTAAGTTGACATTATCATCACGTTTTTGTTTTTAATTCTCGCCTGAACATCCCTCCTCTGCCAAAACTCATGCCAAGATGATGTGTATGTCTTAATTTGCGGTCTGCTGGTGGTAATAAAATGAAAGACATTTCTGGAATCGCTGCCTTATTCCTCTTTTTCTTGCATCCTGCACACAATGGCAGTGTATTATTGCTGAATGACTGACAGTGATTGACCTAATCTTAGCGGACCCGTATATATCTGCATACTGTTGTATTAAACTGTATGTTCGCCATCTATTTGTCATCTGTTGTCTCCAATGCGTGAACCACATTCATCTTCGGTATATTAGCAGCAAATTAAGCCTAAGTTTAATCGTATTGGCGTCATATAAAACTGATAAGCTAGATTCACCCCGTCCTCCATTGTCAGTGAAATTGAAAGTATTTTTGTTTGAGAATGTGTGTGTGTGTGTGTGTGTGTGTTGTGTTAGACAGCTGTTCACCCTCAATTAGCTTTTTTTTTTTTTTTTAAAGCCATTGGAAACTATGCTGTTTGTCACTTAAAATCGCAATAAAACTGCCTTTTTTGTCCTAATGAATCATAATTGTTTACTGTTTGTATCATCGTTTCCTCTTGACAGTACTTCTTTTATCATTTAAATGGAAAGTTCACACACAGATAAAGAAAAATATTTAAAAATATCAAGTGGTTCAATACATCAACATCAAGTGGTTCAATACCTTTGTGATGTGTTGAACACAGAAGAAGTTATTTTGAACAATGTTGTAAACTGGTAACCATTAGCTATGTTTTCATCCTCCTATTGTTTTCCAGGCATTTTCGAATATCGCATAATAAAAAGCTTAATTGGAAATACCAAGATGCTCAAATGTGCAATAAATTCCATTTCCCTTTTTAATATTTGTTGCCAACTTTTCAGGAAGTGACGATTTCGACTTTGACTTTTGACAATTTTTGACTTTGGCTCATTGAATGAAAACGATGCTTCATTTGCAATTTTTCTTTATGTGATATACCAGTTTTGTACGGTGGCTGAGAGAGCTTAATGTGCTGCAGTTTAAAAAAACATGCAATAAAAAAAACACCAGTAAATCAAGAAAAGATCTTATCAGTTTGACAGCACACGTGCTGCAAATTGTTACAACGCAAGCACATTTTTAAAAATGTGCTGCATTTTCAGACAATGCAAACAAATTAATAAAACGTGCTGCTTTTCTCACAACACAAACATTTTCCCAAAATGTGCTGCACTTTCTCACAACACAACACAACAAAATGTTTCAAGGAGACCCTAAAACATGACAGACCCAACTATTTAGCTTATAGTTATTTAGCAGGGTTTCCGCGGGGTCTTAAAAAGTCTTAAAAAGTCAAAAATGTAAAAATCTAAATTTAAGGCCTTAAAAAGTCTTAAATTCGCTGCTCTAGGTCTTAAATATTTTTGCACAGGTCTTAATTTTCCGATGTTCATGTAATGCTACGTCTAATGCTCATTTAAATATTTTTTGTTGCTGTTGCTTGGTTTTCGTAGTGTTGTAGTTCTTTATTTGACTAGTCCAATTGTAATTTGTGGTATTACAACTACAAATGAGGCCGACATACAGTGCGCGCGACGAATGTGACTTCATCGATGTGTTTGCGCGACATGATTTCGGCTGGCGGAAAACTTATAATAAAAAAATATATATAAATAAAAAAAATTATAATAATAAAAAAATTCTTCTGGCGGGGCTCACGTAATGTTTTGAGACTCGAGTGAACACTGAACAGTTTGCGCGACGCCGCATTTGATTTGAGTTGAATATGAAACACTTTGAAGAAAAGATATCTGAAACAGGTATGACTACACACATCTTCTTTATGATTTGTCCATGCGTGATCATAGAGAAAATTGCTAGAAATTGCAACAGCAGTGGGAAAGAAGGGAAGTTTTTGTAAAAGTTTGGAAAAACCTGGTCGATCAGTTTGTTAAAACAAAAAAAGAGGCCATGCAAAAGTGAAGACCCAGGTGGTTTTAATATTACAGAATATGTTATTCCACTAGTCATAGGTTTTACACTGATGTATAGGTTACAATTAAAAATGTAAAACAATTTACAAGTTACAAACTAAAATTAAGTAACAAATATATCTTTGATACAGTTGAAGTCATAATTATTCGCCCACCTTTGACATTTTCTTACTTTTTTAAATATTACATAATGATGTTTAACAGAACAAGGAAATGTTCACAGTATGTCTGATAATATTTCATCCTTCTGGAGAAAGTCTTATTTGTTTTATTTTGGCTAAAATAAAAGCAGTTTTTAATTTTTTTAATCACCATTTTAAGGTCAATATTATTAGCCCCTTTAAACTATATATTTTTTCGATAGTCTACAGAACAAATCATCATTATACAATAACTTGCCTATTACCCTAACCTGCCTAGTTAACCTAATTAACCTAGTTAAGCCTTTAAATGTCACTTTAAGCTGTATAGAAGTGTCTTGAAAATATCTAATAAAATATTATTTATTGTCATCATGGCAAATATAAAATAAATCAGTTATTAGAGATGAGTTATTAAAACTATTATGTTTAGAAATGTGTTAAAAAAATCTGCTCTCCATTAAACAGAAATTGGGGGAAAAGGGGGCTAATAAATCTGACTGTAACTGTAAAGGAATATATGAACCTATCGGTTTACAATATATTGATGCCCAATTTCTAGGCTTTATTGGTGATAATGGTCATGAATGTTGAATCATTACTGCCTTTTTAGCTTATAAGTAGAGGACAGAAACTAGTCAGACATTAATATGTGAATTGTTGAGTGGGCAAAATAAAAAAAAAAAAAACTCAGTATTTTAGTAAGTGTACTTCTTTTTTTGTTTTTATTCTTGCCATAATAAAAAATATAATTGTAGAGCAACCCAAGTTCTGTTGCCATTAATATTAAACTTTAATAGGTAGAACTGTCTGAGATATGAACAAAAGCAAGTAATGCATCATTTAGATTTAAAAAAATGTACATTAAAAAAATCTTGAATGGTTATAAAAATTTTATAATAAATTATAAAAATAATAAAAAACAATTATCTTGAATGATATTAATGATATGACCTAGTTCCGGAAACTTTCTACTTCTGTTTATCCATCTGATTTTACTGTCTGTTTCTTTTGACCAGCTCCTGTTATTTAAAAGAATATCTCAATGGCGAACGCATCAAGTATAAAAGCCTCATATGTTTTGTGAGGTGCGTTATGTGGCACCCAGCGAAAGTATAAATCAGACTTAAGATGTTTGTTTGTCTTTTCTGTAGTTCAATTGTGCATTTAACCTGTCTTTAGTACTGTTCAATTTGAATGCATTTATTTTACCACTAATTTTGTGATTTTTGTATTTTCTCTTTATGTGTATGAGTGTTTTTGATGTTGTGATATAGGTCTTAAATGTAATACTTAATGGTCTTAAAAAGGTCTTAAAAAGTCTTAAATTTGACATTATGATATCTGCAGAAACCCTGTTTAGGCTAATAAATACTAAAGACACAGAAATCAGGATGTTAAAATAAACAAACAAAAAACTCACCTTTCAAAGATCACCTACAACTTCACTGAGCAACAGTCATGGCACAGATTGTTTGCGTTAAGATAATGCAGTGCGTTCTGGTAAAAAGCTTGCGTTGTTAGAAAATACAACACGTCTTATAAATGTTTGTATTGTGGGAAAATGCAGTGCGTTTTTGCAGCATGTGTGCTGTCAAACAGATGAAAATCTTTTCTTAATTTACTGGTGTTTTTTGTAATTGCATTTGTTTTCTTAAATTGCAGCGTATCAAACTCTCCCAGCCACCGTCATTTTGAGCATAAATCTAATTCGCATCTTTGGATGAAAACAGATATTAACAACCATAGTAGGGTAAACTAATACTATTAAAGTTAATGGTTACAGATTTTCCACATCCTTCAAAATATCTGCTTTTGCGTTTAATAGAAGAAAGAAAGTCAAACAGGTGTGTGACAAGTTAATGATGACAGATTTTTGGGTGAACTATCCTTTTAAGGGTGTAGATTAGAACCAGCAACAAGCAGAGCAACATGCTAAACTCTTGGATGGATGAAACAAAATGAAATTGCAAAGTGTTAGGTATTTTTAGATCCGTGGTCCTTTAAAATTACATTTACTGGCCTTCAATGCTAAAAAATGAGCGTGTAGCCAGCCTGGTGAACGGGGTGGTTCTTTTTTTCTCAAAAAGTAGACCTTTTTTTGCAGTTATTTGTGTCATTTTCTATTAAATTATGAGATTTAAATTGATATAGAACTGCATTTTAGTGAGATTTTAAGCACTAGTTTTAGCTGTATTAGCTTGTCAGATGGTCTTCACAACCACACTTTTTGATGTACCAAATATTTCCTAAAGATTTAGAATAAAGAAATGTGAAAAAATACTTATTATTAAAATACAAATGTATTACATCATATATCATTAGAAAAAAAAATAGGAATCCGTTAAACTGTAGCCTTTTGTCATTTATTCGGCAAATAACAACCTGTCCAGCATATTCTTTCCACAGTCGGAATTTGGCCATTTGAAAAAAAGAAAAAAAAAACAGGCCTGTTTTGAGTGTTGCGGTTGCCAAGGTGTTTATATTATGTTGCTATGAAGATGATACCCCAGCTCGCAACAATCTATGTTAAAAAATATGATCAAAATGTGATTTCTAATTGCTTTCTGAACTATTGTAAACAGTGAATTAGATGATTGAATTTTGATGATTTACATGAGAATGTTCTTTAAAACAAGTAAAGAAAATAAACATTAGATGAATTTTCAATTAAAATATTTTAGGGACTTACATTCCATGAAGGCGGCACAGTGGCTAGGTAGTTTGCACTGTTGCCTTACAGCAAGAAGGTCACTGATTCGAATCCCGGCTAGGTCAGTTGGCGTTTTTTGTGTGGAGTGTGCATGTTCTCCCCGTGTTGGCATGGGTTTCCTCCGGGTGCTCAGGTTTTCCCCACAGTCCAAAGACATGTGCTATAGGTGAGTTGGGTAAGCAAAATTGGCCTTAGTGTATGAGAGGGTGTGTAAGAATGTGAGTGTGTAAGGGTGTTTCCAAGTTCTGGGTTGCAGCTAGAAGGGCATCCGCTGTGTAAAACATATGCCGGAATAGTTAGTAGTTCTGTAGCAACCTCTGATAAATAGGAATCAAAGCTGAAGGAAAATGAATGAGTGAATGAAAAGCAGATGTTTTGAAGAATGTTGAAAGGCAGTAACCATTCACCTACTTTGGTTGTCAATATCTGTTTTCATCCAATGATGCAAATTAGACTTATGCTGAAAACTGGAATATTGAAAAAAAAAATGTGAATAAAGCACCGTTTACATCCAATGAGAACAAAATCGTCACTTCCTGAAAAACTGGTGGATTTGCACATATGCCAGAATAGTTGGCGGTTCATTCCACTGTGGCAATCCCTGATAAATAAGGGACTAAGCTGAAGGAAAATTAATGAATGCATGACATTCCATGAACCATTATTTTCAGTGTACTTCTCTTTGGTAATGTTTTGAGAGCATTAAAGACAAAATAACTTTAAACGAATGCTAACTTTTGAGGTCACTGGAAGAACATTTGTTAATGCCTCAAAGTAAGCTAAAGTTCTGTTAGCTAGGAACAAGTCTGTTGTCTCATATTAAAAAAACAACATCATTCTAACCTATTTCAACCCTGGGTTTCCTCCAGATGTCACCGTGGAACGCATTACAACAGGTCGTGAATTTAGGGTCAACAAGACCCAGGGGTCAAACCAAGAACAAGTGTCAATTATAGGTTAAAGGTCAGCATCATTTGTTCACTTTAGACTGCTGCAATGAAAAAAAAACTAAGGGAAGTGTCTAAATACAAAATGAGGATCGGTGGTTCAAAATAAGCTCACCCAAAAGATGTGACCTTTGATTGATTACCCAGCATGCAGCAGAGCCAAGCTAAAGAATCACTTTTGATCATCAAAATGACTAAATTCAAAAAGAGGTTTGACTAACAATGACTAAGATTTCCTGTTGAATGTGCAGTCAAAAACATGTTTCTGAAGTGAAACGTGTCATGAAATCACTGTTTATTAGAGTCTCAAATAAATTAGCAATTAGCATTTATAATTTAGTTGTTTATGTTCACTTTAATGGCCCAGAAGGCTCTGATCACAGAAAAGCGTCTTCTAAAATGTGTCTTTCTGAAATAACACCTTTTTTGAATATGTGAATAATATATATGTGTTATCTATCTCACACAAACTCCACCCTGCAGTCATTTGGAGTAAGTTTATCTCCTACAATACATGCTGAAGACACCCATAGGGACGGGGCTGTTACACCCTTGGGAGCAATAGCACTTCAGCGTGTGTGTGTGTTTAAAGTATAGTTTGATTTTGTGAAAGTTTAACCCACAATTCGATATAGTTATAATAAAAGAATAGTAGAGGCTCCGCTAATAACAGATCAGTGTCCAACCTGGGAAAATTACAATAGTATTTACTACAGTGTTTTTGAACCATGCTATTGTAAAGTGTACATTTCTGTATATATTATAGTAATTATACAACTCTGTTAATGAATGCTACAGCATACAGTAGTATTAACTATGAACTAATATTAACTACAACATATAAAGTATTTAAACTGTTATAAATACTGTAGTATACTTTAATTTTACTACAGTAAACTGTGATGTAGTGTAGTGTAATCTATCCTTTACAGTATTTTGTAATAGTTGTACTACCACAGCAACTAGAAATATCAGAACAGATTAATTCAAGTACTTTACTACAGTATGGTTATAAAACACTACAACATTTACTCTAAATTACTATAGTATTTTTTTCTTATGGTACCAGTGTACAGTTAATGTACTAAATTGGCTCTATTTAAAGATATAATAAAAATTCTTGCATGTATGTCTTGTATGAACGAATGTTTGTAAAGAGATGGAGACGTCCAGGAGTGGATCAGGTCTCCAGCCTCTCAGAGCTACTGTTCCCTTCACACTGCAC
>CAIGQZ010033055.1:54940-75170 GCA_903798205.1 Danio tinwini
TATTTTGTAATAGTTGTATTAGCACAGCAACTATAGAATTATCAGAACAGATTAATTCCAATATTTTACTACAGTATGGTTATAAAACACAACATTTACTCTAAATTACTATAGTATTTTTTCTTATGGTACCAGTGTACAGTTAATGTATTAATTGGCTCTATTTGAAAATATTGTAAATATTCTTACATAAGCGTATGACCGAGTGTTTGTGGAGAGATGGAGACATCCAGGAGTGGATCAGGTCTCCAGCCTCTCAAAGCTACTGTTCCCTTCACACTGCACAAAGCAAATGGAGCTGCTGTCACAGGCATTACTCCTGGTGAAGTTTACTGTATGACGCATTATAAAGTGTATTTTACTGCATATATTATAGTAATTATACAACTTTGTTAATGAACGCTACAGCATACAGTAGCATTATCTATATGAACTAATGTTAACTACAACATATTATGTATTAAAACTGATAAACTAATAAATACTGTAGTATACTTTAGTTTTACTACAGTAAAATGTGATGTAGTGTAGTATAATATACCCTTTAATGTAATAGTTGTATTACCAAAGGAACTATAGAATTATCAGAACAGATTAATTCAAGTACTTTACTGCAGAATGGTTTAAAACACTAGAACATTTACTCTAAATTACTATAGTATTTTTTTCTTATGGTACCAGTGTACAGTTAATGTATTAACTTGCTTTATTTGAAAATATTGTAAAAATTATTGCATAAGCATATGACCGAGTGTTTGTGGAGAGATGGAGATGTCCAGGAGCAGATCAGGTCTCCAGCCTCTCAGAGCTACTGTTCCCTTCACACTGCACAAAGCAAATGGAGCTGCTGTCACAAGCATTACTCCAGGTGAAGTATACTGTATGACACATTGTAAAGTGTATTTTACTGCATATATTACAGTAATTATACAACTTTGTTAATGAATGCTACAGCATACAGTAGCATTATCTATATGAACTACTGTTAACTACAACATATAATGTATTTAAACTGATAAACTGTAATAAATACTGTACTTTAGTTTTACTACAGTAAACTGTGATGTAGTGTAGTATAATATACCCTTACAGTATTTTGTAATAGTTGTATTAACACAGCAACTATAGAATTATCAGAACAGATTAATTCAAGTACTTTACTACAGTATGGTTTCAAAACACTACAACATTTACTCTAAATTATAGTATTGTTTCATATGTTACCAGTTTACAGTTGTACTAAATTGGCTCTACCTGAAAATGCTATAATTAAAGAGTTTAAAGGAAAGGTTCTGATCTGTAATTGCTTTTTTAAGACCTCTGATTTCTGTGTCAATTTGTGTGTACGTTTAACTCTTGTCAGTGGTAGTAAACTAGCTAATGACATTAACAGAAACTCACTTAAAGGGATTGTTCACATAAAACAGAAAGCTCTGTCATCATTTACGGACCCTTCACTTGTCAAAAACTTGTTCTTTTTTCTGTTGAACACAAAAGAAGATATTTTGAATAATGTTCAAGACCTGTAACCATTGACTTCATGTTAAAAAGGAATTCCTGCATAGACCAATCATATTGTTTCACAAGACCTCGGTATTTCGACAGAGGGCATGGGCATTAATTTTGTTTTGACGGTATTTTCTTTTTTTTTACTCTGAAAGTTACAGATGCCATTGACTTCCATTTTATGAAACATCACGGACCTCATATTCAGCTAAAAACGATAACAATGGAAATAAAAATGTAATGTTCTACTACAGGAAAAAGACGCCTGTATTTAGGACAGCCCAAGGATGAGTAAATGAATGCCAATTGTTAAATTTATGAGTGAAATATTTCTTTAAATAAATTATGTCGTTGTATTACAAGATTGATGTCACATTATCCAATACGCGTATTGCAGGCATTTCTTTAAACCAATCAAAAGGCGAGTTGTAAACGTATCCTCCCACTTCCTAAAATGAATGAAAGATGCGACAAAGCGTCTTCAGTCTTACTCCACTTTAGGCAGTAGAGTAACTCGCACAACTTTATACTTGAGTACTAACGTTACCTGAATTTCTTAACGTTCTAGGTCTGGTTAAGAACTAAATAAGAAACATCTAGAATAACTGGAAATGGACAGTTGAAGAAGGACAAACTACAACAGGACGTTGATAACAAACTGCATTTTGCACGCGTCGTCTTTTACGTACGTTGCGCAGGTTTGTTATGTTTTCCACAGAGACAGAACGAAGCGTATGAACGAGTGTTTGTGGAGAGATGAAGACGTCCAGGAGTGGATCAGGTCTCCAGCCTCTCAAAGCTACCGTTCCCTTCACACTGCACAAAGCAAATGGAGCTGCCGTCACAAACATTACTCCAGGTGAAGTATATAACGCACACCACCACCTACTAATGTACAGTTCCACACAAGATCAACACCACTGAAAGTCATACTTCAATATACATTATGAACAATTTCAGTTCGGAACTGTACTTTACTGACTTTTCAAATATGCATTAAACTTCCTAAAGGCGCACATTGATTAGCTAAAGTGTTTATTTCAAAGTTTGGGTTTTGCAACTAAGGTGGTTCCTCATTATCTCAAAGGAAATATGAAATTTAGCAGTAAACACATTTAATTTGTTCACCATACAGTTTTGTCTCGACTGCTGCTGCATCATCAACATTAATTGGGGGGGGGGGGGGGGTTTTAAAATTTGCACATTCAGCCTTTCTTCATAATAATATTTTTCAGAAAAGTATTATTTGCAAATTCTATATAGGGAAATCATATTAGCAGCCAATGACTATTAAAGCACAACACTGATCACAGTCATTTAAATAGTGCTAATGTTGGTTTGAAGTGATACTTGCATGCTATTTTAGACTGAATTTTCAAAGTAGCATGCTAAACAATATAAGAAGCATTAAAAATAACGAATGTGTGAATATTAAACCAACTTTACCAAACATCATTCTACACTAAGAAATTATAGAAACAAAATGTTTTTCTCTAAAAACAAGCAATAATCTGCCAATGGGATAAGCAAAATAATCTTGTTTTTCGTTTTGACATAAGATTATTGCTTACCCCATTGACAGATTGTTTTTACTTGTTTTAAAGGAAATACTTAACTTTGATATATTATTTCTTAAATCAAGAAATAAAAAAGTATCTTGTTTTAATTGCTTGAATTGATTTGTTTCTTGATTGAAGAATTTTTCAAGATTTCTGCAAGAAACAAAAAATATATATATATTTTTAATTCTTTATTCAGGTTTCGACTAAATTATTTACATTTTATTAGTTTAACTTAATATTTGTAGTCAGTCTTTTTTTATTAAAAGTTTAGATTAATGCAAAATTAACGTTGATTAATCAAAAAAATTAGGCAGCAGAATAAAAAAAAGTTCTATAGTGTACTGTTATAAACATTTGTTATTGATTTGCTGCCTAATTTAATCTTGAAACATAACCTATGAAAACCTACTCCATCTGAGCCTTCTATATTCTTTTTAAAGCTTTATTTTAAAATGACTAAATAAATGTTTGAAGGAGGAACCTTTTATGTACTGAGACGAATGTACAAAAAATATTTCAGGTATTTCACTAATCAAATAATACAATTTGTGACCCTGATCATGTGAACTTCTTTGTGGTGAAGGTCACATTTTTTTGTTTCCACTGAAACAAGATGTTTTTTGAAGCATCTGAAGTCATGAGGTTCATCATTAGCATTCGTTCATGTCAGTGTTACTGTAATTAAAGTAAGATCAATTACATGAATGATGTCCAATTGCATCATTCTGAAATTCATGTTAATCTTAACAGCTCTAACTGTTATGTTGATAATATTGGCTTTACTATGGATTGTTTGGGTTCTTGGCTCTCTTAGCCTCTGGGCCCTATGTACTCTGCCCTACTATATCCCCTTATCAGAAACACCCTTAGTAGGTAATATAATGCAAACTAAAAGACAAATAATTAAAACGTTTTCTCTGGGTGTCTATGACTGTTGATGTGTTATTTTTTGCATAATATTTTTGGGTAGTCAGGCCTTAGTACTTGCAGAACTGTTTTGATCTGGACCAGTGAATGGAAAGTTTATCATAAAAGAGGTTAAAGCAAAATATAGGATTTAACTATGTTTTATTGTAAATTTTAGTAGTACATTAATAGAACAGAAAGTGTATTAGTAGCTTGTTTTGTGGTTGAATAAGAAAGGAATTTCTTAATTTATTTTTCTTCTGTGTTCGCTTTGATTTAGGCTATTTAGTCTGAAACTTTGTCTGTTTAGGAGTGTGTTCACATTTGGCTGGATGTTTTCAATGTTTCAGGTTGCTCTGTTAGGATTTGGGATCTGTGTGTGAATTTCGTGTGCTTTCAAATGAACCCTGGTGTGGAACAGAAACCTCTAAATGAAGCAGACACAGGACATGATGTCACAAAATGGATGCAACTATAAAAAGGACAGAATGCTTAGGCATACCTGGCTTTTCTCTTCATAAGTATTTCAGTTTGAGGTGTCTGAAATCCATCTTTTGGCAGCAGATCTTTGTGGGTGTGTGTGTGTGTGTGTGTGACAGAGGAATTACTGGTTCTGTTTTAAAGGAGACCTATTATGCAAAAATCACTTTTATAAGGCGTTTAAACATAGTTGTGTGGCAAGAGTGTGTGAATATAATCACACTCCAATAGTATTAAAATTTATTAATTAAATTTGTTTATAATCACACTTCATAAAAACTGCAGAAAAACTTTTTTGGACACTCTTCCTTTGTACATGTCATCATAGCGAGAAAGCCCCACCCACAGATGACAGTCTCTTTCTTATTAGCATAGACAGCCCTGAGTGAGAAGCAGCCGGCTACTATTAGTCCTCACCTGCTGAAGATAATATTAGCGAGGGTATAAAAGGATTATTATTGTGGAGTTTTAGGATGCACAAATTAACACTGTAGTCTCAATAGACAGCCTTTTTCTGTGACACTTCTTTTTACATGTTCATTTTTTTAGAAGATGTTGGTCTTGTTTTGAATCTGCCCCTATGCTGATGCATAGGTGTTTGTAGCTCCACCCTCTTTTGAAAATATCACAATCCTATTTGAATTTAAAGTAACAGTCACCAAAACTGCACAATTTGGATCAAAGCCTAAAAGTGGCACATTCAAAGAATTATAAAGCATTATCTGTGGGTTTTTCTTGAGCTGAAACTTCACATATACAATCTTTTTTGACCATTTAACACAGGGGTCTCAAACTGCCGGCCCACAGGCCATTTACAGCCCACCCTCCTCCTGCCTCCGGCCCGCAACTGATTTCAAAAATAAAATGTGATTCTGCCTGCTAAAACATATATTTTTGAACCACTATCATTTCACATCTAGCCACTTGTGGTTTTGACCCGCCACCTAGTCAACATTTATTGTACTGCATTCGGATTAGTTTTACTCTAAAATTTCTCTCAGTGTACGGTTGAGAGCAACACAAATGCTTTTTATTTCTGTGGCTGACCTAAATGTTAAAATATATGTCCGTAAGTGGTCTCTTTTTACTAAAGCTCTATTTTTACTAAAATATTTTTGTAAATATTCAAGGGGCGTTTGATTATTAACAATTTTAATGCTTATTATTTGTAGTATTTTCATAGCAATACCCCTTCAATATGTACAACAAAAAAAACAAAAGCTAGTTTTGACTGCATATACTCTGTGGAAGAATAGCTGAGTTTGTCATGCTCAGCCATACACATAACAACCACAGATATATTTCATCAGCTGATGTGTGACATGATAAACGTGCTGATTTGCATTATCGCTGGTGACAGGTAATGCTTGAAATATAAACGTCATGTCTGTTATTCTAAGATGCATTATTTCAGGTTTTCACTTTTTTTCTTGTGCTTGAATGTTAAAACAGCCCTCCTTTGAATTGTCAGTCACTGAAATGACCCCCCGCCAAATTGAGTTTGAGACCTCTGCTTTAACACCTTTCATAAGCTATTCAAATGATAGCAATGTGACACATACACACCTACATCAAGCATGCTTAGCCAAGCACAGCATTGTTTTGCAAGATCTGTCATGAATGTGTCATTAAAGCCTTTTTAATTTTCTGATTTGGTCTTTAAAATGACAGATTAAATGCTTATCTACAGTGACCGAGAGAGCTTAAAGTGCTGCAATTTAAGAAAGCACATGCAATTGCAAAAAACACCAACAAATTAAGAAACAATCTTCATCAATTTGACAGCACAGCTGTTGCAAATTCTCACAACACAACCAATTGAAGAAATGTGCTGCAATTTGGTCACAACACTTGCAAATATCCATGTAACACAACAGAAATGTTTCAAGGGGACCCAAAAACATGTGTTATTATGCGGTTGTCATGAGAAATCGAGTCCCCCATGACAATTGGGTCTGCCTATATGACCCTGAGTGATCCTATTGTTTTACTGAAGTTGTAATGGGTACAGTTTGTAGTGCCTAATTCATAATAATACATCCATATCTCAGCAGGGTCCGTGATGTTTTTGAGTCCCCTTGAAACATTTCCGTTGTGTTATGTGGATATTTGCAAGTATTGTGAACAAATGCAGCTCGTTTCTTCAATTGTTTGTGTTGTGGCGAAATTGCTGCGCGTTTCTTCAATTGGTTGTGTTGTGAGAATTTGCAACAGGTGTGCTGTCAAATTGATGAAGATCATTTCTTAATTTGGCAGTGTTTTTTGCTTTCTTAAATTGCAGCGCATTAAGCTCTCTCGGCCACCGTTCTTAACTTACCAGGAGTAAAGCATGACTCCATTTGTAAAGTCATTAATTTAGATTGACTTGGATGACTCTGTAGGGGAGTGAAATACAAATATATTTTACATAATTTATTATATGAATGTAAGAAGCAAACTACAGTCATAAATAAACACAATGGAACAAATATTAAAGCGAAATAAACAGTGCTTCATGGTTTTCTGGGGAGAGTCTTACAGTATTCAGGAACAGAAAGTGAATAATAAAATGTCAAATAACATTGCATAATCTTCATCATATAAATAATTTAATATAATTAAATGAATCTGGTCAACTATAATCCCAACTCAACATTGCATATCTTGCGACGTGACTATTGTGGATGCACACATTGTGATATTGATGCTGAAACGATACATTGTGCAGCCCTAAGCATGACTATCATTTTCTTTGTGTGTCTTTTAGTGGACTGAAACACAACAAGAGAAACAAATGACCAAGTATGAATATTACATCCTAAAACACAAGCTTTCTTCTTTCTTCAGGTGAAAGGACTAAAGCTGAGTGGCGTTTGCAGACTCGCATTCGGCGCTCGCTATCTTTGGATGCGATTGTCGGGCCGTACTTGTATGGCCAGTGGCCCAAAGAGGGTGACCGAGATGACAGGGAAGACAAATCTACACAGGTGAAGGGATTTAATCTCCTGAATGAATAATTTGCTGCTGCTTTATAGGTTCCATAGAATAAATATCCACTATACCTAGGCATCACTGAATAATAACTGAGTTTAGTACATGAAAATGACATACCATGAGTCTAAAACCCCATTGTTTCCTTGTTCTTATGTAAATCCTATGAGTGTAAAATCCCATTGAAAAACAGGCCAATCGGAACAAAACACAAACTAATATGCACAGTATAATATGCATACCCCAAGCAGCATTTGATTGGCCACAATGTTTGCTAGTGAGATTACAACAATGATAATGTTTTCCTTTATTGTTAAAGTAATTAAGCTTTTGTTATGCCTATTGTGTATGTTGGACTTTTGATAAAAAGTCAGACTTTAAAGGGTCATGAAACCACCCTCTTTCAGGTCAAGTCTACCTCAAAATAAAAAAAAATGCTCCAGATGGGCGTGGAGTGCTGTGAGCAGAGGGAGGAATTGGCGTGGCCGGCAGATCAGGGAAAAAAGAGGGGAGCGAACGAATGTCAGTTGGCTCACAAAATCAGACTGAAAAAAAAACAAACATAAAACATGAGGAGACCCATGATTTTATAGTTTACAAAATGTAAAAAAAAAATTAAGTTATTTAATGCCCTGCTAACAGCTTAGCTGTATCGGTAGGGAAATGGGATAGGACATCGGTAGGAAATCGATGCTGGGAAAGCCATGCAACAAACCTCATGGATCATGGAAACAAACACATACGGCTCTTCATGAAAGGCTAAATGTTGTGTGCCGTTCGAGGCCGCGATCTCACAGCTTGGCAGGTCTGTCATTGGAAAGCACGTGCTCTCATAAATAATTTAAAAAGCAGGCTCTTCTCATAGAATAAGAAATATCAACTATGAATAATAGTGAGAAACCGACATGTCATCACTGGACAGGCAGATCGGTGCTACGTCACCAATTTTGATCCTGCCCCAATAATGATTTTAAATGATTTAGCTGACAAAAGGTCAAAATTATTCAGGTTTATCCACAATTAAAGCTGACAGGTGTTAACATTGTCTTAAATGATGCTCAACACACACAAATCTGTTGAAATCTCAAAAAAGTACTCCACGATGTCTTGAACCTTTAAGCAGAAGTAAGCTGTTCAGTAAAGCAGGCGGACATACATTATCTTATCAGTTCACAGCATGTCAAAATGCACGACATACCAATTACAAATGTATTCAATGCCACCTCATAGAAGCATAAGATCTGTTTAAATGTATCCTTTTGTTAGTTTAATGTGTATATTGTGAAATTTGCTTTGTAATGGGGCAACAGACACATGTACGTTTAAAAAATCATGTAATCTGCTTAAAGGTGCAGTAGGTAATTGTCTTCAGAGGCATTTTTTTGTTGTGCTGGTTAAAAGTTTCTTCACATTCCAGTAGTAATGATTAAAGTAAATGATCTAAATGTATTTATATGTATTTTTACATTCTGGGTAAAGCATAAGACAAAAAAATGGCCATCCAATCACATATCACATATATTCACATCACATCACAATCACTCTGGACCGCTCACACCCAGCACACTGCCTCTTTGAACTTTTTCCTTCTGGTCGACGCTACAGAGCACTGTGCACCAGAACAGCCCGTTTCTTCCCTCAGGCAATCCATCTCATGAACACTTGATGATAATAATTGTGGATCCAACATCACTACTTGCTATACACATTTTATACACATATACACTTATATAACAACACACTCTACATGCCAATTTGCACATTACAGCTGCACATATAATGTTGTATATAGTAATATACCTTCTTTTATAAGAACTATTATTAATAACTTTTTTTTTCCATTTGGAAAATTAAAGTTGGTTTGTTGGTCGTATATGCTATGTGCTTTTTTTAAATAGCGCGTTCCCCAGCCATAAAGGCTACACACGCTCCGCATATCTGCCCTGACATGCAGACAAATTCATGGCAGGTGTTTAGAATAGTTATCTTTAAGCTAGCCTACATATTATGACTTCAATTAAAAAATATTTTTTAGAATCTATTCGATTTGAATTTTGTGCCTGTTTGTGTTCTGTTGTCCATGCAGGCTTAGATGCCATTATTTCTTTAGGAATTAATTATTCCATTTCATAATCAATAATTAAAGTACAACTTTAATTAAACCAAGGATATGCATTAATAAGAAGTGATTGTGGAATTGAAGTTGTAATTCGAATTATGTTCAGAGCTCCTAATTTAAAATAGGCTAACAGTCAGTCAAACTATATAGTATAAGATAACACACACAGCTGCCTAAATAAATAGGCAAAAAATACACAGCTGATCACCTAGGCCTATACAATTCTTATTAAAAACTGTACTGAAAGAAAAAAAGCACAACTGCTTAGCTCACATGCTCTGGCTGCTACAGTATATCAGTTCAGTATGCTCACTATGTTACATAACTGTCCCCTGCTGGCTATGTATTTCTTGTGTTAGCCCATGTTTCGTTTTACCGTGCTTTACTGCGAAGGTGTACGAGATTTGTTTAAATCACTCGCTCATTCTCAGTAGCCATATCTGTATATACACTTGTCAATTTGTATATTTGCATTCACCACTTTTTAAAATATATTTATTATCTGTTTTTTTTTGTCCAGTCTCTGCAATACTGTTGCACTGTAGAAGCTCTGCCACGAAAACAAATTCCTCGTATGTGTGAACAAACCTGGCAATAAAGCTCTTTCTGATTCTGATCACATCGTTTTTTTTTTTTTTTTAAATGACTGGCTGTGACAGCTCCCTATATTGTTAACCATGCTACTCTCAATATTTGGTCTGAAATAGCATATAAGTATGGCTTCGTAATAAGTGTAATTCCTGCATGCCGCCGGCCAACCACTAAGCATACAGTAGTCACTTTAGGGCAAAGCGTGTGAGAGAGACCAGCGATCCTTGCATGCATGAAATATTGCACAGTATGACAATTGCTTGCTACACAACTGAAAACGTGCTAGATATTATACAGTTTTTCATTCAAAATTGAAGTATTATAAAGTACAATAAAGTTTTCTAACTGGAGAATGACATGATCTAGTGGGTTGTGCTGTTTCAAAGATATTATGCTAACTGAATACTGTACACGTCTATGCATTTTCCTGGAGGCAAATGATGCCAATAAATTTCAAAAACTCATCTGTTTATGTAGAGCTTGATATTAATTCCTGCATGTGGTTTCATATATGTTAAAACCATAAAATGCAACTCTGTTCTTCCCTTTGTCAAGTATAATTATAATATAGTCATTCACAACCTTCATTCACAACCTAACTCAAGAGCAAATTATAAATGGCTCATTCACTAGATAAAATAAACCTCTTCACCACTTCAGTTGTAAAGAATGTCATTTAACAGTGCATTTCGTGGGACCTTGAAATTTATAATAGATGATTCATAATACATTCTATTCTGTTCCATCATGTCACTGTAATAGGCTCAGCTTGTAGTGAGATTTTATTTGATTATATAATTATACTGAAGTCAAACACATATTTCTTGGGTGAGTCCTGCTCTCATTTGTTATCACTTTCTGCATTTCTTGTTGGGTTTATCTGAGTGCTGTGGAGTGAAACTGCCTACGCCACATCCTCTGTCTGCATACAGTTTCTGCCACCATGCTGAACAAACTATTTAAGAGTCACTATGAAATTAAAATTGATAATTCAGTGCACATCATTATTACTAAAAAAATGATGTGCTCTTGTAAATTTCAATTCAAATATACCTCCAGCGACACCTTTCCTGAGCTGTGGCAGAGCAAATTGAATCAAATCCAGATGGTTAAAAACGTGTGGCTGTTTTGATTGGTTATACATAGAAAAGACAATCACAACTTTTCATATTAACTTTAAAGACTGCGTGATTTAGGAGTTGCTGATTTCAGTATATTGATGTATTTAAAAACTGAAATGGAATATTGAGTAGCAACTAGTCAGACTTTGAACAAAATAACAACGTTTATTTAGGGAATTAACTTGCATAGATTAATTGTTTACCTTAAGACTCACAAAGAAAATTTTGATTTCGCTTGGAAGTTTTTATTATAATAGATGTAGCAGTGTTATTCTTAAAAAAACAACAACATCAACATGGTACATGAATAGTTAATAATTAACCCTATTTACACGTACAGTATTTCACTCATTATTAGTTAACGAGCAGTCTGAGTCTACTCAGTTGCAGAAACCGATGTTACAGTGCTGTAGTCATGAAATGATCTTGTGAGTGAAAACATGTTAGACTTTTGGATCCATTATTTTGAGTAAATGTCTTTTTAATTGGGATTTAGTTGGCAAAAATTTCAATAAATTCCAACTTTTAATTGACTAAAAAGGGGTTTTGTTCAGGGAAATGGGGAGCTGTTAACTTCTTGGTTGGCTAAATAAAGTAGTCACTGCAGTAAATTTATTATTGTTTTGCATTTTTTAATTAGTTTTTCTGTTTAATACTTTTTAATATTGCTGTACAGCCATATATATATATATATATATATACATTATATTGACACATCTGTTTATATTTTTCCCATAACAACTAACCACAGAGTTAAGGGACCAGAAAATTATCAATGTGTAAACATTTTTTTATACTTTAAATGAGGAAAATAAACATGCGTTATGGATGTGACAAAAGTTTGTGAGTTTTCAGTCTAAAACATACTTTGTAGAAATTCTGTCAATGGAACTGCACAACCCAAAAGAAACAATGCTAATCAAACAGATAAGAGTCGGCTCATTTAAGCACAAGAAAGATTGATTTTTATTTTATATTTTTGCATTTATGAGGAAAAAGTGTTGTTATGGATGTGACACTTTTCCGTTATGGATGTGACACCTGTGAAATTGCCACTTGAGTGCTTTTGCAAATTAAATATAGTTTTAAACACTGACAGATACATTTATGAGTATTTTTAAAGTAATGTAAAATAAATGTAGAAACGGTTTCTCTATTTTGGTGAAAACAAATTTTTCAACACACACACACACACACACACACACACACACACACACACAGTTGAAGTCAGAAGAATTATTAGCCCCCCTTTAAATTTATTTTATTTTTTTATATATTTCGCAAATAATGTTTAACAGAGCAAGGAAATTTTCACAGTATGTCTGATAACATTTTTTTCTTATTTGTTTTATTTCAGCAAGAATAAAAACAGTTTTTAATTTAAGAACCATTTTAAGGTCAAAATTATTAGCCCTTTTCAACTATATATTTTTTCAGATAGTCTACAGAACAAACCATCGTTATACAATAACTTGCCTAATTACCCTAACCTGCCTAGTTAACCTAATTAACCTAGTTAAGCCATTTAATGTCTTTTTAAGCTGTAAAGAAGTGTCTTAAAAATATCTAGTCAAATAATATTTACTGTCATCATGACAAAGATAAAATGAATGTAATTAGAAATGAGTTATTAAAACTATTATGCTTAGAAATGTGTTGAAAAAATCCTCTCTCTGTTAAACAGAAATTGGGGGAAAAATTAATAAATTCATTTACAACATTTAATTTTAAACATGTATTTTCATTTTTTTTTTTTTTTTTTTTTTGTAGCTTAAAGGCATTCACGATAATAAACCACCCCATTCAGTCTTACTCTCTTACATGGTATGGTGGGCCAAATCAAAGGTTACCAAGGGCAATTTGGCCTGCTCTAGACAGAAATGCCAACTGACCCAGCTGGGATTTGAACCAGTGATCTTTTTGCTGTAAGGCGTCAGTGCTAATCACTGAGCCACCATGCCACCCTATATATTTATATGTATTATAGATTCATATACAGTTGAAGTCAGAATTATTAGTGTCTCTGAATTATTAGCCCCCTGTTTATTTTTTCCCCCAATTTCTGTTTAACAGAGAGAAGATTTTTTTCAACACATTTCTAAACATAATAGTTTTAATAACTTACCTCTGATAACTGATTTTTTTTTTATCTTTGCCATGATGACAGTAAATAATATTTGACTAGATATTTTTTAAGACACTTATACAGCTTAAAGTGACATTTAAAGGCTTAACTAGGTAAATTAGGTTAAGGCAGGTTAGGGTAATTAGGCAAGTTATTCTATAATGATAGTTTGTTCTGTAGACATTTGCTTTTTTGAAGAAATTTGCTTAAAGGGGCTAATAATTTTGACCTTAAAATGGTGTTTAAAAAAAACAGCTTTTTTTATATCTGAAATAAAACAAATTAGACTTTCTCCAGAAGAAAATATTATCAGACAATTTATCAGAAAAATTCTTTGCTCTGTTAAACATCATTGGGGAAATATTTGAAAAGAAAAAAATCAAAAGGGTGCTAATAATTCTGACTTCAACTGTATATATTTATGAGCATGATGGCTCAGTGGTTAGCACTGTTGCCTCACAGCAAGAAGGTCGCTGGTTCTATATATATTATTCAAAAAATAATAATTTTATCTGACACTGAACCCAAAACTGCACAAATGCAAACAGGAAATGAAAAAAGTTACAGTTTTGAAGAATAAGACTTTGAGTTAATGAAAATGTACAGTATGTATTTAAACATACTTTACACTTTTCTCTAACAAGTACTTCTCTAAACACCACCGTCTTCTTTATTCTAAAAATCATTAATATTTTTGCTAAATAGAATTTAATTTAGTTTTTCAGTGACTGTTGTACTGTAAGTTAGTTTCAGTTTTTCCTTTATTGTGATTTTATTATTATTATTTTTTAAAGCAATTTTATATCATTTAATGAAAATGTTTTGGACATAGCCTTGCAATGGGAATATAGAGTACTATGGTGTATATATACACCAACGTTTCTCACAGTATCTTCTGACACCATGGTTTGCTCAAACTAGGCTGTTACATCAGTCTATGATTTGCAATCGCTGTAAACTTTAGCCATCAGCTCAGCTGTGAAAGGAAGTGGGCACATTCTCTTTTTTTTTAAATATCATCTGTTTTCAGTTCCCCATAGTTTTAAACCAAAATCTTACCCATCTTTTTATATTTATATTTTATATTTTTATATATATTCACAACTGTTTTGCCCAGTTACCTTAAATTCTAGTATTTCATTGTTTTATTGTTAGTGCAATTTAATAAAATAAAATAAAATAAATAACTAATTGTAAATGTTCACCACAAAACTAGAATTGTTTTATACTTAACCCTGTGTGGAAAACAAGAATATAACAACATTCAAATATGTTATGTTTATTTGTTTGGAAGGATGCATTTTATTTAATGACTATTGTTATTTTATTATCAGCTTTGGTTACATTTGGGAATTTGTCATCTATAGCATTTGATTTGATTTCATTTATTTTCGAACAAAATATCATACATAAAATATCTTCAACAAAAAGATAAACATTTTAACATGGTCGAAAATGGAGCAGGATAAAGCCCAAGCTTATTATTTTCCCACCCCATTACCACACACATCATTCGTCTATTACTTAAACTTATTTCTTCTTTTACTTATGTCTTCTTTTTACATAAGACATATTTTATCCTTTTGGCATCTTTGACATATTACATGTTTAATTCCATTTGTATATTTACATTTTTAACGTAGACCCCCCTCCCAAAAAAAAACAACAACAACAACAACAACAACATAATACTACAAATAGCCATTAACTACAATTTCATCATACCTTTCTCATTTTATGCTTTTCAATCACCTTCATCATTATATTCCTTTAATAATATATATTTATACAACTTTTTAAACTGATTAATATCCTGACATTGTTTGAGAATCTGTTCTAGACTGTTCCATAATTTCACACCACATACAGACATACACAAACTTTTTAAAGTTGTCCTTGTTTTCAACCTCCTAAAATTTTGTTCTTCTCTCAAATTATATCCCCCTTGTCTTTCTTCAAAAAACATTTGTATGCATTTCGGAAGTAATTTATTCCTAGCTTTAAACATAAATTGTGCTGTTTTAAATTTAACCAAATCATTGAACTTTTAAGTATTTTCAATTTAAAAAATAAAGGATTTGTATGCTCCAAATACCCACATTTTCTATCAGTCTAATTTATTTTTTCTGCATTGTACGTAACAATTGTAAATTAGATTTATATGTATTCCCCCAAAAACACAATAACTCATATATGGCAACATGAGTGTGTTATATAACATATACATTGATTTATTGTCCAGAATAAATCTTGCTTCATACAGTATTGCTACAGTTTTTGCTAATTTTGATATCACATTATTTATTTGCAATTTCCAACTAATTTTATGATCTAATACAACACCGAGAAACTTAATTGCATATACTCTTTCTAGAACTTCATTATCAATTCGTAAATCTATATTATGACTACTTTTTAACTTCCCAAATAACATAACCTTTGTTTTACTTATATTTAATGACAATTTGTTTACGTCAAACCACAATTTCAATTTATTCATTTCTGTTTTAATCAACTCCATAAGTTTTGGTAAATTATCCCCAGAACAAAAGATACTGGTATCATCTGCAAATAAAATAAACTTCTGATATCTTACACATATCATTAATGTAAACTATAAACAATATTGGACCTAGAACTGAACCTTGTGGAATGCCACAATTTACATTTAGGTGTGATGATTTACGATTGCCAATTTCCACGTACTGTTGCTTATTTTTTAAATAACTGCTTATCCAGTCCAAGGCTACTCCTCTAATACCATACCTTTCTAATTTGCTTACCAATATGTTATGATTTATTGTATCAAATGCTTTCTTCAAATCTATAAAAATTCCAACTACCTTCTCCTTTTTGTCTATCTTATTAGTAATTTACTCAATTATTTCTGTTAATGCCAGAGATGTTGATCTGTTTTTCCTGAAACCATATTGCTCATCAGTTAAAAGATTATGCGTTTCTATGAAATTATTAAGCCTTTCAACAAAGAGTTTTTCTAAAATTGTTGAAAACTGAGGTATAGAAACTCTTTAATTTGTAAAGTTTTTTTAGCTCCAGATTTATAATGTGGAATTATCTTTGCAATTTTCATTTTATTTTAAAATTTACCAGATTGGAAAGATCTATTACAAATATAGGTTAATGGTTCTACAATGTCTTCAATCGCTTTCTTAATTATATTCATATCAATATTGTTCCAATCCATTGATGATTTATTTTTACATTTCTTTACAATACCTATTATTTCTTTTTTATCTACTAATTTAACAAAAATAGAATTGTGATTTCTCTCAATCAAATCAATATCCACCCCTTCTGCTTTTACTAAATTGTTGATATTTTTAACCAATTCTGGTCCCACATTTATAAAAAATTTTTTTGAAACAATTTAATATTTCTTCTTTATTATTTATTTTATGGTCATTTTCAATTAAATATTTAGGATAAATTATATTTTTACTATCATTTCCATTTCTTATGATTTTATTTAATATATTCCATAAGCCTTTCAAATTGTTCCTATTATTATCTAGTATTTTATTGTAGTATTCCTTTTTACTTTTTCTAATAATAGTAACTAATTTATTCTTATACTTTTTATATCTATTTTCAGCCTCTGGGGTACGATACTTAATAAATTGTCTGTAAAGTGTATTATTCTATGTATTTAATAAACCTTTTGTAATCCATGGACAGATTTATAGAATTTACACAGAAACCTTACTAAAAGTGAATGTACACCAGAATCTATTTTTATTCATTAATTAATGATTAAGGCTTATATGATCTGGACTTATTATTTTCTTTTGTTTATTATTAAAATGTACTATTGGGCAATGTTTATCATATAATGACATGACAATATTTAAAAATGTGTTATATGCTTTATCGCTATCAACCTCTTTATATACTGTTCTCCAATTTTGTTTTAATAATTCACTTTTAAATGCATTTATATTAGTAGTTGTCCGTACCCTTTTGTATATAGAATAACAAGTATCCTCGTACCTTCTATACTGACATTGATAAACAATAAAAACTGGTAAATGATCAGTTATGTCATTATAAAGTAATCCACTCTCTAAACCACACTCCATGATGTTTGTAAAAATATTATCTATCACTGTTGCACTGTGGGATGTGATTCTACTTGGTCTCGTAATAGTAGGATATAATCCCATACCATACATTGTATTAACAAAGTCTTCTGTTTTTTTGTGCCTTTTCGGATTTAGCAAATCAATATTGTAGTCTCCACATATAAACTTTTCCATGATGAGTGAATTTAACCAAAAACTGATTATTGATGAGAGAAAAATATAGGAAATGGTCATTTATAAACATGGTGTACTGTATGCCCAAAACGGAGGTGGAATATGCGTGTGCCACTTCCCAAAAGTTATGATCTGTAAAAAACAAACTAGACTAGAGAATGTGCGCAGTAAGTAAACTGTAAATTAACATTTTTAACTGAAATATTGACTTAATTGAGCAACTTTAAAGCATCAAATAAGCCTTAATCATTAATTAATGGATAAAAATAGATTCTGGTGTACGTTCACTTAGTAAGGTTTCTGTGTAAATTCTATAAATCTGGCTTTTGGTTCTTTGTATGGGTTGTTGATTGGCCATTGAATGAAGGCAGATGGATGTGAGCTTTTATCGTTTTCACTATATGGTCCAGTTCAACAATTAATTATATGAGGTAAAATAACTATTATTATTACTAAATTAACTTTCAGCTCAGCTGCATTGCAAAATCGACATTCAACTAATTAATTCCAAAGTCATACAATAGCTTTATGTAAGAAGCAGATGGCAAAATAAGTAATTCTTCTCTTTTAATCTATTCTGATTCTGCAGTTCTTAATTTTATTTTTGTTTGCATGAATTCAGTTTAGATCTGCAACATGCTTTGATTAAATTATGACTGAATCAATAAACATGACGTTTCTCTTTATTAAATTGTTTCGCCAAGTATTGTTTTTTTAAATGCAGTCTGAACTTAAAACAGTTTTAAAGTGTAGTTTTATGTGGTGATGGTGGTTGGTATTTTTGTAATAGACACCACGAGCATGGCTTGCTGGAGCGGAAACACCAGCTGTTAGATTGCACAGACGCTCTGCATCGTGGGGGAATCCAGAACGTCTCCAGGATGGAAGTGATGTGTGTCCCGGTTCATCAGTAAGTCAAAGATAGGACGCTACTTAATTTACAGTGACTTGTGTAAGGTTTAACTTAGAAAATGTTCTGTTTTTGTTTTCAAGATATCCAAGCTGAAACAACAACTGCAGCAGAAGCAACGGCCAGGAGTTCCAGTTGGCAACAAAGAGAAACTGCACAACCAACATCAGGTATACACACACGCACGCACACACACACACACACACACACACACACCATTATTCTCTCGTTCTTGCTGTTCTACACTCCCTAGTTCCTCATTTTCAATCCTTATTTCCCTTTTTAAACTCAACATAAGATCACGCAGTGCTATTTAAGAGCTGGCTAAAAAAGGCATGGGATATTTGTGCTATTAGGATACAAGTCTAAATTTTAATATAATAAGGGACCCCCCGCCTCCCAAAAACCCCCCCCAAAATGACTAAATTACTAAAAGATTTGGAGCTGTTTCATTGTAAATAAACAGTTAAATGGTCAGTAATATGTTTTAGTATTATTATCTACAAAAGAAAAAATAAATAGTATACATTAGCAGCAAATACATTAGCAAACAGTTCAGCTTATTAAAATTAATAGCTATTATAATGAAATAAAATCAAGCTATCAAATCTCATTAGTCGATTCTTCACTGTATAACTTACACATTCTGATTAAAGAGCAACAAATAAATCTCTTATTTCGTTTTTTTTTTCGTTTGATTACATTAAATAACAGATGTCACTTTAAAAATGCATGTGATAAAGAAAAAAAATATGTTATAAAGAAAATCAATTGCTTTCCTAACTGTTTATGCTCATTTAGGATGAAATTAGTTGTGTTTGAAAAAAAATAACCCACCAAGATTGACATCTTTAAATATTATTATTATTAATTATGTGTATATGTCTGTTTAAACATGCACCCAAAACCCAGACTTTCGCTCCGTTTCAAATCGCGTGTACAGAATCTGTTTCGGAAACAGTGTCTATTTATCACTATGGAGCGCGTCAGCTGACAGTCATGCACCGCTATATGATTGTTTTGAGGATTGCATATGAAGGGGAGATGGCACCTGTAATTAAAGGAAAGAGAATCCCGCCGTTTTTATATTTATTTCAAAGTGTTTTCATGCCTACACAAAGCAAAAGCACAGAACAGACTAACATTTAAGAGCAAAGGGTGGCGCCCCTGGTGGTTTGGCTGTATGGGTTGCGTATTGGGAGGCTCTGCTCTTTAATGTTTACTGCCACCCTTTAGTGAAAGACTGAAAATACGGGAGAAATACGGGAAAATACCTTTACGGGATGATAACGGGATAGAACTGTAAAATACGGGAGAATCCCAGGAAAAATGGGAGGATTGACAGGTATGATTATAGTAAGTACATTTATGAAATGTTATGGATTATTACCAGAATTGTTAGCTGCTGTATTTTACATGTTGTTAAATGTTGTTGATGCTTTTTGCACCCAAGTATTTTGTAGAACAAGGTAGCTGGTTCAAGCCCTGGCTGGGCCAGTTGGCATTTCTGTGGAGTTTGCATGTTCTCCCCTAGTTTGTGTGTGTTTCCTCCGGGTGCTCTGGTTTCCCCCACAGTCAAAAGACATGTGGTATAGGTGAATTGAATAAGCTAAATTGGCCGTAGTGTTTCCCAGTGTTGGGTTGCAGGTGAAAGGGCATCCGCTGC
>CAIGQZ010033055.1:80170-99378 GCA_903798205.1 Danio tinwini
TGTGTGTGTGTGTGTGTGTAAAATTAAAAAATTAAAACCAGAAAAAAAGTGTTGCAAATAGTGTGTAGATTTACAGAGATTGAAAAGGTCCTTGATAATAACAATAAAATGTCCTAACAAGCCATGACAGTTTTGTCAGTTAAAAAATGTCTGAGTATGAATAAGTAAATAAACACAGTTTTTTCCGCTCCATGCTCAAAACAACCGGTTTTCCCTGTACATTAGGTAATGGAAATTGCAGCTTTTAGTCAATGAAAGTCAGAGAAATGTCATGAAATTTGACACTTGGTTTAGTTACAAACTTCTAAAATTGTGAACCTTCATGTAATTGTGTTTTAGTCATTTGAGGTTCCTGATGGCCACAGAGCTCCTGTCCCGCACATGAACTTCATGAGTGAGTTTCAGATTGACTCTTCTTGTGTAGTTTCACAATCCTCGTCCTCCACATCCTGCTCTCCACAGCGCCATCTAGACCTCGACACTGGTAGGTCTCTCTTTTTAACTTTCAAACTGCAAGATATTCTGGAAGTAGTCATGTCAAAATATTCCTGCCCTGTGTAAATACAATGAGTTTGAGTAAAATACTAAATAAACAAAATACATTTGCAGAAATTGAGTCTGAATGTTAACACCAATATATAAAGTAACATTCAAAAAGTTACCCTTGTAATTAGTATATGCCATAACTTCACATTGTATACAGTACAGTGCATCCGGAAAGTATTGATAGCGCTTTACTTTTTCCACATTTTTTGTTACAGCCTTATTTCAAAATGGATTCAATTCTTATATTTCCTCAAACTTATACACAATACCCCATAATGTCAATGTGATTTTTTTTTTAAATGGTTGCAAATTTATTAAAAATAAAAACCTGAAAAATCACATGTACATAAGTATTTACTGCCTTTGCCGTGAAGCTCTAAATTGAGCTCAGATACATTCTGTTTCCACTGATCATTCTTGAGATGTTTCAGCAGCTTAATTGGAATTAACCTGTGGTAATTTCAGTTGATTGGACATGATTTGAAAAGGCATACACCTGTCTATATAAGGTCCCAGGGTTGACAGTGCATGTCAAAGCACAAACCAAGCATGAAAGCAAAGGAATTGTCTGTAGACCTCCGAGACAGGATTGTTTCAATGTACAAGGCTGGGGAAGGTTACAGAAAAATTTATGTTGCTCTGAAAGTACCATTGAGCACAGTGGCCTCCATCATCCATAAGTGGAAGATGTTTGGAGCCACCAGGACTCTTCCTAGAGCTGGTCCGTCATCTAAGCTGAGTGATCAGGGGAGAAGGGCCTTAGTCAGGGAGGTGATCAATAACCCGATGGTCACTCTGTCTGAGCTCCAGCGTTCTTCTGTGGAGAGAAGAGAACCTTACAGAAGGACAACCATCTGTGCAGCAATCCACCAATCAGACCTGTATGGTAGAGTGGCCAGACAGAAGCTACTCCCCGCCTGGAATTTGCCAAAAGGTATCTGAAGGACTCTCAGACCATAAAAAAACTAAATTCTCTGGTTTGATGAAACTAAAATTTAACTCTTTGGAGTTAATGTCAGGAGAAAACGGAGAAAACCAGGCACTGCTCATCACCATGCTGCTAATACCATCCCTACAGTGAGGAAAAAGAGGGGAGTGAACAACTGTTGTCAGTTGGCTCACAAAATGAGACACAAACCGTGAGACCCAATATTTTATAGTTTACAAAGTTAAAATGCAAAGAAATAAATTGTAAGTAATTTAATGTCCTACTACATTTGTTATTCGTAGTTTCATATACACATAACCACGATTTGTTGTATGATTATAAAGTTAATTACATTTATATAAAAACTATAAATGAGGAGGACTTCTCTCCTTAATCCCCAGATCTAAATGCTGACATGGCGGAGCAATGCAGCAGGGCTCTATTCCAACCATTAACCTTGGTGGTAATCTGGAGGATTTTAAACATATGGCGAACACAGCAGCACGGATATAGGCGATGTGTCTGAATGGCAACAAACTCAACTGATAAAAGACAAAGTCCGCCATTCTCCAATTCTCGTACATCTCTTTCGACAAAAATGCTTGCTGCAAACCAACAGCTTTGACAAATACGACCCATGCTGTGCGTGAACGTGGTCTCACCCAGTCATTGGGTCTTACAGCTTAGCAGGCCTGCCTTGCCTTTGGAAAGCTTGTGCTTTCATGAATAATTAGGAAGCATGGTTTTCTCATAGGATAAGAAAACTCAGCTATGAATAATAATGAGAAACTGACACGTCATCTCTCCACTAGCAGATGCGCGCTACACCATCGATTTTGACCCCGTCCCAAAAATTATTTTAAACCCGGAAGATAAAATTAGCTGACAAAAGCTCAAAATTATCCAGTGTTCCCCACAGTTAAACCTGACAGGTGCTAACATTGTTTTAACTGATGCTCAACACACACAAATCTGTTAAATAATAAAAAAAGCACTTCAGGGTGTCTTGAACCTTAAAGGTGCACCTAATAAAATTAATTTTAATGACAGACCCAGGAAATGTCCCTGTTTTTAGAAAACTTGTCATCTTGAACTTGAACTGACTGTAACCCTGCTTTTTCCTCACTTGAAGAAGTCAACTCATGTATCCTGATGCTGTCCTCATCGCCACGGCCTAACAACAGCTACTGCTTTCAGAGAGATCCTCCAGAGGGCTGCGAGAGAATCCGAGTGTGTGAAGAAAACTTGTAAGTAGTCATGTTGCTATGTACAGTGTTGAGAATATACGTAATAATATTATTTTTCTAAGTAACGAATAAAGTAACGCATTACTTTTCTAAATTAAGGAATGATATTTGAGTTACTTTTTAAAAAATGTAATGCGAGTTACTTTTTAGTTTAGTTAATTTGCTTTTGGTAATTGCTGAATTAACATGATTGTAGTCCCATTGAAGCCCACACTCAATGAATAAATTCATTGTTAATTGCAGAGCTCCTCTATTTAAAAAAGAAAAAAGGAAAAAAAAAATCCTGCAAGTTCTGAAAGCGATCAGGCCTCAGCCAGGTGAGAAAAAGTAACTCAAAAGTAACATAACAAATTAATTACCATAAAAAGTAACAAAGTAACGGAACCAGTTACTTTTTTGGGGAGGAACTAAATATTGTAATGCATTACTTTTTAAAGTAACTTTCCCAAACACTGGTTATGTAGTTGCTAACATTTCCTGAGTACTCTATATACTTCAAACAAAATCCAATAATGACATAATTTTGAACCAATTCTGACCAAAATGAAGTTTGTTTAGAGTTGGTTTGAAACCGCTCATCAAAGTGAACATTTTGGGGAGTTCATTTTGACTCCCAAACTACGCAAACAGTGCTTTGATGTTTGATTGATTGGTATCTCATATCCATGGAGGTCAGGCAGGAGAACAACATCCAAAACAAAAACACCAAGTTAGCCACTTGAAAACACTGAAGAGTCGAGCAGCAGAGAACAAGGATAAGAAATACCACCCCTTGTGCTTGTCTTTTAAAGTTTTAAACATTGACTACGTTTACTTGGACATCAGTAATCAAATTATTTGCCTTAATCTGAATAAGACAATAATATGATTAAGGTGTTTACATGATTTGCTTTCATGATCTTGTTTTACATGTTATAGCACATAATTTGATTAATTTCATTGCATCACCACGCTTTCCACATTTCCTTTAGAGTTTTATGTGATTTCGGGTGTTTCATTTAAAAATTTTCAGCTTTAACTGCAGTTCGGCACTTTTACTTTCATTCAAGAACGTTTCCTGCATGCCTCCCCATGACAAACGAGATATTGAATGCGAGTATGAACTGCTGGAAGATTGTTGTTCTAATGGAATTTGATAGCGCCCGCTGTAAATGTAGGTGTCTGTGGTCCGTTACTGACTCAGTAGCTGCAGAGAATAGTGTCAAACAGCCGTGCGTATACTTCAATAATGCCACTGAAATAGGTTTTATTTGGTGTCTGTCCACTGCCTTTTCAAGCTTCTGTTTTGCCCTCAAACAAAATACAAAGAAGAACTTCATTTGAAGACTTCTGGGGTAGTGTTGTCAAAGGTATCGAGTTTGGTACCAATCAGTACTAAAATTTTAAAAGTGTCCATTTCCTGCTAACTGTTGAGCAAGTTCTTAAACAACTTGCTGATTGACCATTGTGTTTACATGCTTAGAAATTGGCCAGGAAGGTGATTCGTTCACCGCTGTTCACCAAGTGCAAACACCGATACATGTACAGTGGAGCATTTCGAAGTTGTGTAAATTGGTCGATCCATGAGTAGATCACAAGGCATCCGCTGCGTAAAAACATGTGCTGGATAAGTTGGCGGTTCATTCTGCTGTGGCAACCCTGGATTAATAAAGGGACTAAGCCGAAAGTCTTAAAAAAGGCTAATTTATACTGGCTGATTTATACTGATTTAAAGGCTGAATTATACTTCTTACGTCGAGTGATGGGAGTGACCCGCGACGCCTGCCTTGTGCGTAGTCATGCATTTAATATACTTCGTACTGTTTGTGTTGCTCTGCAATAGCACTTAAGAGGTGGGAACCGGCAGACTTGCAACAACCTTAATCATAAGGTAAACACAAAACAACAGTTTTCATCTAGATTTTAGCTACTTTTATCAGTTTTCAGCTACTTAATGGGACTCGACACTTGTAAACACTCACTCCAACGGGTTTGCACAGCTCTTGGTCCCGCCCACACTGGTCACAGCTACCAAGCCAACCAATTACAGAGCTTGCAATTCACGTCATCACGGCAAGGGCTATGCGACTGCGCGAAGGTTGTTTCGGAGCATACTCGTGCACTTGACGCAGACGTATAAATCAGCCTTAATTCTCATGATTTCACTTTTCATCTTCAGTCATTTTCTCCCTTTTTTCTAATTCAGCCCTTCATGTTTGGAGCAAGTGTGCATGTCCTCCTGCCCCGACCCCAACAAAGTGAACTTCACCACACACACAGGCTCCGCCTTCTGCCCTGTCAATCTCCCAAAGCCCCTCCTCCCTCCAGTGGACTTCCTGATCTGCAGCCTCTCAGTTTCTCCAGGCTCCTGCTGGGTGGGACAGTGAACACTTCATAAGAAAAGACAAACCTGTTTGGAAGAGAAATGGCTGTATCTTTAAAAGCACTGTTTGTTGCATTTGCTTCAGCATCTGACCTTGATTTAAAAAAAAAAAAAAAAAAAAGTAAATTTTTCATTGTTGAACAGTGAAAATCGTACATATTTGTTTTCTAATTTAAAGTATTAGTGATAAGAGAGAGTACTGGCTTTCTTTATATAGGTCACAGTGAGAGCGGTGAAAATGGCTTATGGTTGAACAATTTAGGCAGTTAATTTCTTAAGGAAATGGCAGTTCTTATAGACAATGAATGTTTAATTTTTGCTATATAAAGATGAATGGTACTGTAAATGCAATGTCTGTATTTTAAATCAGTGTTAAATCTGTTACAATGAATGAAAAAATAGGCAAATTTAGCTTTAGTTTACTAAAAGTATATAGCTTTATTTAGTTATTTTATTAAAGAATGTATTGTGGGGGGATTTCCACAATTATAAGCCATTATTCAAGTTTTTGAATGTGCGTTTAAGTTTGGCTAATGAATGTTTACATGGTGTATGTTATTTTTTTTATACTCAAAAAGATGAGTCTGTACAATATGTAAGATAGTTGTTTGTTAAGAGAGTACTGTTTGCACGTTTTCGCTAAACATAAGCTATAGAATGTGGATCACATTTAAAGCACATGATTTATTTGGTTGTTTTTGAAAGCTTTGGTTGAAATGTTTTGTTCAGATGATGAATGAGTTTCAAGCAGGAAGTATTCAGAATGTTATATACTGACTGTATTAAGTTGTAATAATTTTTATACTTTTATTGTTATACATCACTTTAAAAATGTATGTCTGCAGTATGTTTTGGCACCGATAAAGGAGAACTGAGCAACATGAGTCACTGATATTTCCATTTCCCTAAATTCTAAATGGGTGATGTTTTGAGGGATGACAGACTGTCAAGAAATGGTTATGTGCTGATCATCAGGTGAAGAATGTGGAGTAACGTTGATGCTCAGGAATGGGCTATATGCACAGATAGTAGGTGCATCCCAAATCGCATACTTATGCACTATTCTGCGCCATTATGTAGTGTAAATAGTGTAAGTAGTGCATTCATACTGAAATCTCTAAAAATAATAAGTGCACTTTATTAATAGTTATTACCTGGAAGGGCAGCACGCTGACGCAGTGGATAGCGCTCTCGGCTCACAGCAAGAAGGTCGCTGGTTCGAGCGTTGGCTGGGTCAATTGGATTTTCTGTGTGGAGTTTGCATGTTCTCCCCATGTTCGCATGGGTTTCCTCCGGGTGCTCTGGTTTCCCCCACAAGTCCAAAGACGTGGTACAGGTGAATTGGGTAAGCATAATTGTCCGTAGTGTATGTGTGTGAATGGAAGTGTATGGGTGTTTCCCAGTGATGGGTTGCAGCTGGAAGGGCATCTGCTGCGTAAAACATATGCTGGATAGGTTGGCGGTTCATTCCACTGTGGCGACCCTAGATTGATAAAGGGACTGATTGAATAATTACCCTTATGACGCACTTATTCAACCATTAAAATGAAGTGTGGAATGATGGACACTTCACACGCTCAACGGCCGCTACTTTCCTCACGTAGTGGGAGAGGCGCAGCTATCGAGCACACTGATGTTGGATTACTTTATTTATTTTGGATTGTGAAAGCAAAATTCTCCTACGAGAATGATTATACCGCCTCCTGATGGTAAATGCAGTTTTACTCATGTAGTTTGGTCATTTATTTAGCTAATTTGGCAACCGTCATCAGGGAAACAGTTTGAATTTTCACTTAGTAAAAAAACGTCAGTGTTTCATTTGGGATAACACTATATACATATACTATAGGGCTGGGTGATTTTTTTGAGGTCATTTTTTTGAGTTTCAATTACATTCCCTACCTCATATGGAGTCATGTGATCCTGCTCTGTTTGTACTTCTGTGTCGAGCGCAGCGTATGGTCCGGTGCAGGCTTCACAAGGTTGCATACCCCTCACCGTGACTAATGCCGACACTGACCTCTCAAAAAATTTAACTACTTGTCACAACGACACATAGAGCAAGCTCTGTGATTTGTCAGCTTGGTAGCTTTGATGAATGTGGGCGGTGTGGAGAGGGCAAAAAAAATAAAATAATTGTTAATTAATCGTAAACAAGATCAAATGCTCAATTAATCAAAATTTTGATTTTAGGCCAAATCGTCCAGCCCTAATATACTATGCTGTTGAGTGTGCAAGTGCATAGTGTATGGTGTGTCATTTGGAACGCAGCTCGTGTTTTTCAGCCAACGGTGAACTTCGGTGAAAGCTTAATGTGACTATTTTACAAGGTTCCTTTTACAGCATCGACTTTGTAATGTAATAACAATACAATCTGTTAGATAAACTAAAGCATTAATTTATTGTTCAAGCATAAAACAAGATGATAGACCATGTAAACTCTAGCGCCGTCAGTGGCAGCAGGCTAGCGCAGAAACTCCATTGAAAATACTAGGGTAAAATACATTTTAAAAAGATGGCAGGGGAAAATGGAATTTAACGCAGTGCTTCTTGTCCAGTCTGAGACCCACTTTATATCTGATATCTATCAGGCAGTGAAGTTCACTTCTTTTTCAAGAACATATATCTGAAACGTGACGATTTTGTAATGGAAAGACAGTTTACCGGAAGTCGTTGGGCTGGCTATGTGAAAAGTAAACGTCCGTGTGCATATAGCCCATTGGAAAAATTGACAGTCTACAAGCATGTGAATGGCTGATGAGTAGGCCCACACGGAATCTGCGCGCGCAGAAATCCGCAGATTTTTAGCCCATCATTGAGTCTTTGTATTTACTTGTGTAAATGTATATTTATTCAGTGTTTAAATTCATTTCACTAATATTATGTTCATAATAACCAAATAAGTGGATCAAATTGGATTTGCATTCTAAACGTTAAAAATGTATTATTTTTATTTTATATATTAAGTTTTCATTCTGCATAAATCTGCAGATTTTTTTTTTTTGCAGATTCTCCACAAAAATAGCAAGAAATGTCTGCAAATTCTGTCACTTTTCAGATAAGTCACTTTTTTATTTTTCAAGGTTAAAGGTTGTTGGAAGAACGATCAAGGTCCCATAATGCAATTCAAAAGCATAAATAAATAGGAAAAAATAAAAACACACAATACTGCTAATTTACAGATATTTTACAGTGTACATATCATAAACTTTACAAATTAACTTCACAAATGCACGGATAAAGCAAGAATTTTCAGCTCTTTTCATCTTGCTGTTTAAATAACTTTAATTCTCTGTATTTTTAAAAACCTTTTCGTCATGAGCAGCAAATATCTTTGTATTTCAAGGTTTGTTTAATTGGCTGTTTGCTGCTGATGTCCCGCCTTCATGTGCACATGCGCGTGAAGTCAGGATCAAAGCTTGAGTTAACAGAGGAAGTTGATGATCAGCGTCACTGTACCAAAACAGCCTGATTGCACTGGTTTGGCTATTTCCATTCAAAACTAATCCTGTGATCCAGAGTTTGTTCAGCCACCATCATGGTACAGGCCCCAGTAATAACTCCAATGTAAACTGCATAGAGACTATAGGGCTCAGAATAAATCCTTGTGGGCAGGGCTCTGGCCAGTTTGCTGCCCTATGCAAGAATTGACCCTGTAAAATCACAGCCCATTGCAGCAATGATCATTGTTTAAACATTGATACAGAAACTACACAGCTTTTTTTACGCGCGCACACACACGCACACACACGCACACCCACTGATAAGATGAACTAAAATGACAACATGAAGATTATAATGTTTGCATTTCTTAACATTAGCGAATGGGTTAACCAGAACTAACAATGAACAACACATTTCTAACAGCATTTGTGTTAGTTATTTACTAAAAATTAATCTTGTTTTAAATTGTTTTAGTCAAACTATACAAATATTTGTGCCAAGTCAAATAAATTAAACAAAAACAGCAAGAATAATCAAATCTTGTATTCCTGCGCAGATTTTAAACACTTCTCTAGCAAACAGTAGGCCCCTGGGGTAAGAATAATTTCAGGCTTGACTTCATATTTGTCACTACCTACCTAAACCACGTTTACCCTTACAGAACAGTAATGATCTTTGGAGTAAGTGGCCTCTTTCACAGTAAAATAATGCACTTTGCTAGCCTTCACATCCTGTTCAGAAATGGACAAAAGAACATGATGAAGTTTAAGGCATGGATGGTCAACTCTTGCCATGGAGAATCTCTGAACTTTACATCAAACCCAGGTTTTCACCAAACTTGCTGGAAATGAAAGTTTGATTTTAGATTGAGTTAAACCCTAAAGAATGCAGGACCACAGCTGCCTATCACTAGGGCTCCCAATTCCCTTTAAAATACCAAAGGAGCATCTGTGCAGGATGACCGGGATCCACGGAGAATCCACCTCGCAACGTACAGGACTTTATTGATCTATTGTTGAAATCTTGGTATCACCTTCATGGGCCTTGCCTCATGCCTCCGTAGGTCGGCACAGTTTTGCCAGTATTAGGGTTGCCAGATTTTCACAACAAATCTAGTCCAGATCCAAAATTCTCCACAGAAATAGCAAGAAATGTCTGCAGATTTTGTCTGGCCCTACTGAGTCCTCCTCTCCTCCCTCAAGTCTGTGAGTGTTTCTTTGGTTTTGTCCATGCTGAGAGTGAGACTAATTGAATGCTATTTTTTTTTTCATGATCAGGGCCCTGTACCAGTTGACTAGTCAGTTAAGTTTCAGTTTAGTTTGCAACAAATCCTGGGTTTAAGGTACCACGAAGGCAGCTTGACTTGCTTTACTTATGCTACATTGCTAACCTGCTCCAGGGCAGGTTGTATTCTGGTTTAACAACTTGATATTCCACCAAATCAACTATGAGCAAATCGACCCATTTCTGATGATACAACTAATTAAAAGATTGAAATTAAAGACAAAAAAAAAATCTTTAATACACACTAAATTTATCTTCTAAATTTATCCACACACTCTGTCCCTGCCCCTCTCACATCTGTTTCATCATTATAGCACAGCTTTTATAATATGTGGAATTTTTATTTGGCAAAATTAAATATAAGTAAAATATTTCAATGTCTGCAACACGGTGGCGCTGGCACAGTGGGTAGCGCTGTCGCCTCACAGCAAGAAAGTCACTGGTTTGAGTGCCAGCTGGGTCAGTTGGCATTTCTGTGTGGAGTTTGCATCTTCCCACTGTGTTGGCGTAGGTTTCCTCCGAGTGCTCCGGTTTCCTCTACAGTCCGAAGACATGCGCTATAGGTGAATTGAGTAAGGTAAATTGCCGTAGTGTGTGGGTGTGAATGCAACAGTGTATGGGTGTTTTTCCCAGTGCTGGGCTGCGGCTTGAAGGGCATCCGCTGCGTAAAACATAAGCTGTATATGGCATATGTCGATATGGCGGTACATTCCGCTGTGGCAACTCCTGATTAATAAAGAGACTAAGCCAAAAAGAAAATGAATATATGAATGAAAATATTTTAATGTAACCACGTAGGCTAAATATAATTAATACAATATGTCAAATCTTTAACCTGCAGATTAAAAAAAAACATGCCAAGTGGTTAAAGTTGGTATGAAACTGAAGTTATGATTGTCCTTTTTTGTTGCTGTTGTGAGGGACAGTCATCCACTTGAAATGAGGGGGGAAAGTAGGGCAGTGTGTGCGCTTTTGTCCTTTGGGAACCAATTGGATCTTTGAAAGATGAATGTTGCTAAGAAAATGCTGGAAGATTGACGAATGGATGAAGGCAGGTCAGAAACGAGCCACGCCCTGATATCCCCTCCCTTAATATATTCCATGTGACCAGAAGTGAAGAAAGGTCATGGTTCTGGTTTTGTTTAAAGATTATAAGAGCAAATTAAATTTGACAAAAGAAAAAAGTGCACAGATCATTTATAACAAGCACTGCTACATATAAAAAATAAGAAGAGTAAATTTAGATTTTGGGTGACACGGTGGCGCAGTGCGTATAGCCCTGTCACCTTACAGCAAGAAGGTCTCTGGTTCGAGTTTTCTGTTTGGAGTTTGCATGTTTTCCCCGTGTCCGTGTGGGTTCCCTCTGGGTGCTCCGGTTTCCCCCACAGTGCAAAGACTATAGGTGAACTGAGTAAGCTAAATTGAATAAAGCTAAATTGTCCGTAGTGTGTGAATGCAACAGTTTATGGGTGTTTTCCAGTGCTGGGTTGCAGCTGCATAAAACATATGCTGAATAAGTTGGCGGTTCATTCTGCTGTGGGACTCCTGATCAATAAAAGGACTAAGCCAAAAAGAAAATGAATTAATTAAATTAAATTTAGATTTTATGCCGACTTAAAAGTAGCCGCGTGAAAACCACGGACTTGGCAACCCAGCCGAGGACCACAAGCATATATTAGGCAAGTAAAATAATGGTATGACTCATCAAAGTTTCCACTAATCGTAGGATAAAAAGAAATGTTTGCTCTATTCAAATAAACTGAGCATATCACATCAAATACTGTGCTTTTGATTTTGTAAATTCCCCTAACACTCGTTATCTCGGTCTTGAGCTTTGAACGTGAGGTAGAGAATTACCCGCCGCCCCCTCACGCGGAGCCGCGCTGCACAGGCATCCCATCACACTCCACTCAGCAAAAACGGTGATCCGATTGCGCTTCATTCCTGCTGTACAAATACATTTTTGGTTTCAAACATGCTTGCAACCGTGATGAAACAATTGAAAAGCCATCCGGCGGTAAGTATCTCAGATTCATCCTTTATAAATGATGGTCCTGACTGTTAATGATGATGATTCATTCATTCTCAGATTATGCCCCATCTTTTATCTTGATCATAATACAGTCATATATTTGTAAATAAGCTACAACCTCATCCACTGATTACGGAATACCCGTAATATCATCCAATATGTTAAATTTAAAAGGCAATTGAATGACTGCGGTGTAACCATGAGAAGGGATCATGTTATTTTACGTCACAGGCAATGATACTTGTCATTCTGGAAAATGCTAAATATACTGGCTTTACTCAAATGTTTTCAGTCTATATAGGCTACATGTGCATTCTCCATATTACAGCAGTGTCTGAGCACGTACAGTCTATGCACGTACGCCCGCTATAGGTCACCTATCTGTCACATTTATGGCTGTTGTGTTGTAGTGTTCAGCGCTGTCAAGGACGTTGAGGTTAAAGTATAGCTTTGCATTTCTCCTTTCATTTAGCGTGCTAGCTTTTCATCGAGGTTTACAAGACGTAATCATGAAGTATTTGTATTGAAAGTACAATGACATACGCGAAGGAATGTTGTGGACATTTACGCAAAAAACAAAACAAAACTAATGTTATTCGGACAACCTTTATCACGTACTTTATTGCACAATAAAATCTACAATTAAGGAGTTTATATACAGTATACCCATGGATATTTTTATCCATTTCTCAGTGAATATAGGCAATGTATTTTGGTGCATTTGAACTAAACAGATTTATTAAACGTATATATTTATTAAATTAATATTTTAGTCAGCTAACATTTATAAATAAAAAGATAATGTAATTAAATTCAAGCAAAATGTAAAAAAAATTACAACCTACAAAATTTCTAAAAAATTTTTCAATTCGTTTGCTTCTCTTGATTTTGTCCCTCTTTTTAAAATTTGTATTTAATATCTTTCTATAAGATATAAAATTGGGTGTTCTAGTTTTTGGACAGTTATCGCAAGTTATTTTGTTAGATAAGCTTTAGATTTGGCTTCAGTACTGATTAATGTACAGTTTAAGTCAGAATTATTAAACCCCCTAAATTATTAGCCCCCATTTTCTGTTTAACGGAAAGAAGACTTTTAGTTTCATAATAGTTTTAGTAACTCATTTCTAATAACGAATTTATTTTGTCTTTGCCATGATGACAGCACATAATATTTGACTAGACATTTTTCAAGACACTTCTATACAGCCTAAAGTGACATTTAAAGGCTTAACTAGGTTAATTAGGTGAACTAGGCAGGTTAATTAGGTTAATTAGGTAATTAGGCGAGTTATTGTATAACGATGGTTTGTTCTGTAGACTATTGAGAACAATATAGCTTAAAGGGGCTAATAATTTTGTCATTAAAATGTTTATTAAAAAATTTAAAACTGCTTTTATTCTAGAAGAAAAAATATTATCAGACATACTGTGAAAATTTCCTTGCTCTGTTAAACATAATTTGGGAAATATTTAAAAAAGGAAAAAAAAATCAAAGGGGGGCTAATAATTCTGACTTCAACTGTATATGGATAAATATAATATTGTATAGCTTCCTATTAAAAATATGAATTAAAAAAAGGTGTGCTCATAAATGCTGAGCACTGTATACACGAACAAGAAATCAGCTTTCTTCTTGTAAATAGTAAATTCATTCATTCATTTATTTTCTTTTCGGCTTAGTCTCTTTATTAATCAGGGGTCGCCACAGTGGAATAAACTGCCAACTTATCCAGCATATGTTTTATGCAGCGAATGCCCGTATAGCTGCAACCCATCACAGGGAAACACCCATACACACTCATTCAAGCACACAACCTTCTTGCTGTGAGGCGATCGTGCTACCCGCTGTGCCACCATGACACCCACGTAAATAGTGAATATAGACAATATATTTTGCTGCATATAAACAAAACAGTTTTATTGAACAGTTATGTTTGTTAAAACAAGATTTTGAGTCTTTAAAGAAAGATAATGCATTTAAAATCAAATGGGGTCATTTTTATGTTTCGCTCGATTTTTTCCCTCTTTATTAAAAAGTTGTTTAATATTTTTCCATATATTGATTTGTGTTGTATTTTAGTATATATTAGGCCTATCAAATTTTAATAGCTGCAGGAAAACATAACCTACTGTACCCTTTCCCGTAATAACAATATTTCTGAAATGTTATTCATCAAAAATAAATAAATCAAACAAAAAACATTCAGTTAGACTAGAGATGAAGTTGGTCATCAAATTATAAATGTTTCAGATGTAGCCTTTGTGAAATTGATTTATTACAGTAATTGATGAATATGTTCTTTAATTGTTTAATTATTATGAATAACTTTAATAATGTTGTGTGTTGGAGTGAATTAAAACTATAGGCAGAATATTGTGTTTAGTTGTATTGTTGTCCAGTTTTGTCATGATTTTATCATTGATTTATGATTGTTTCTCTCTTTAAAGCTGATTCCTCTCTTTATTTTTATCGGTGGTGGAGCGACCATGTCTATGCTTTACCTGGGCCGCCTTGCACTAAAAAACCCTGACTGTTCGTGAGTAACTTTTACATCTTTCTTATATATTATACTTAAGATTAGTTGGAATACTGACTGAACCTTGTCAACAGATGGGATCGCAAGAACAACCCAGAGCCATGGAACAAACTGGGGCCAAATGACCAGTACAAGGTGAAAACAAACTTCTTTTTTGGGCTATGTATTTTGCTTTAATAGCCTATTATATTTACAATTATAAATAGTCCCAAGTGTAATAATTGAATTCTACCTATTTGACCTCCCGCAGCTCTTCTCAGTCAACATGGACTACTCTAAGCTGAAGAAGGACAGGCCTGACTTCTAAGCAGAGCCCAGTGAATCAGCTGGCTGAGTAAACTATGTGTGGCTATTTAAGGAACACTACACTTTTTTGGAAATAGGCTCGGTTTACAACTCCCTTGGAGAGAAACAGTTGAGTTTTATGCTTTTTGGATCCATTCAGAGGATCTGGTGGGAGCACATTTAGCTTTTAGCATAGGTCATTGAATCGGATTAGACCATTAGCATCTCACTCAAAAATAAGCGTTTCGATAATTTTCCTGTTTTAAGCTTGACTCTTCTGTAGTTAAACTGTGTACTGACTAATACTGATGGAAAATGAAAAGTTGCTATTATCAAGGCTGATATGTCTAGGAACTATACTCTCATTTTGGTGTAATTATCAAGGAACTATGCTGCAGTACCATGGCTACAGCAGGCACATATTACACAAATTCTAAATGGTGTAGGGATTTGTGCTGCAGACTATTTTGAGGCACTGTGTAATATCACTGGTCTTTGGTCATTTTTAAACAAGATGCTAATGGTCTAATCCGATTCAATGGTTTATGCTAAGCTAAGCTAAAAAGTGCTCCAGCCACATCGAAAGATCGCTTAAAAAATGGTAAAACTCAACTCTAGGAGAGTGGAAAAAAAAGTGTAGCATTCCTCTAACACCACATCAGACTCTTCAACTCTTTCGTGAATGTCAATCTCTGGTTTAAAATGCTTAAGAAACCGAAGCTATATAATATATAATTAGCTATATAATCTGAATGTCTATCTTTAATCGGAAATAATATTTTGTACAGATATGGACAGCGCTATCAATATCAATTATATACCGGTTATCCAAATAAACAAGACATACAGCAATAATAGAAGTGTTTGGCGTGTTTTCTTTATTATTCTTCATATCTAATAATCTAGTTTATGAATATTAGATGAACATTTACTTAGTAGTTAGTTACTCACGGATTATAAACTTTAATGATTTTTTTTCCTGTTAAACACAAAACAAGATATTCTGAAGAATGTTATGAAAAAACTAATACAACCATAGCAGGAGCAAGAATACTATTGAAGTCAGTGGAAGTATTTCCAGCATTCTTCAGTATATCTTGTATACGGTATGTTCAACACCGGAAAGAAACTCAAACAGCTTTGGATGAAGTGAAAAGTGATTAAATCATGTCAGAAATTCCAGTTTCGGGGGAACTCTTAACTTGAAGGGATACTCAAATTTTTAATGGCTTCAATAGGTGGCGCAATTTACTCAAAAATTACATGGGTTACCATTCAAAATTGCTGATTAACTTTAAGGATCTTTCAGAAAAAAGCTGGTGAGTTTACACAGACTTTAAGAAAATCTTAAAATATTCTTAATTTGATTTTAACCAATTTAAGGTCATACAAAAACTTTATATATACAGTTGAAGTCAGAATTATTAGCCCTCCTGTTTATTTTTTCCCCCAATTTCTGTTTAACGGACAGAAGATTTTTTCAACACATTTCTAATCATAATAGTTTTAATAACTCATTTCTAATAACAGATTTATTTTATCTTTGACATGATGACAGTAAGTAATATTTGACTAGATATTTTTCAAGACACTTCTATACAGCTTAAAGTGACATATAAAGGCTTAATTAGGTTAATTAGGTTAACTAGGCAGGTTAGGGTAATTAGGCAAGCTATTGTATAGTGATGTTTGTTCTGTAGACTATTGAAAGAAAAAAAAAAAAGCTTAAAGGGGCTAATAATTTTGACCTTAAAATGCAAATTCAAAACAAAACAAATAAGACTTTCTCCAGAAGAAAAAATATTATCAGGCATACTGTGAAAATTTCCTTTGCTCTGTTAAATTTAATTTAGGAAATATTTAAAAAAAGAAAAAAAATATCAAAGGGAGGCTAATAATTCTGACTTCAACTGTGTGTGTGTGTGTATATATATATATATATATATATATATATATATATATATATATATATATATTTTAATTATAGTTTCAAGAGGTCTTACATTTGGATTTTGTGATATAGCCAAATGTTAACATTTTATACATTTACTGTACATTGACAGTTTGTGCAATTTACATTAAACATACTAATAAAAAATGTATAATTTCCAGTTGCAGTAAAGGTCCATTTGTTTCATAGCAGATCAGTAAATAACACATTTTTCTTTTTAATGCTGATAAGTTATAACAATTTTTATATTTTTTATATTTTTTATATAAAATATTTTATATTTTGCATTTGTTTGAATGAGCATCTGGAACTGTAAACCAAAAAAACAGACAAAGGGACCATGAGTAAATGTACTCCAACAACAACAACAACAACAACAAAGAAATGCAATGTAGTACAACAAATGTATTTGTAAATGAATATATATTTATACAACAGTTCTGTGGTTCTTGAATTTGATGATAGCCGTTTGATATTCTACAAATAACAGCACTTGTACAACCTTAAAATGTGAGCAAAAAGTACCTGTGTTGTCATCACTTTAGATATTGTGCTACACAATTCAAATACTAGCTCTAAAGTGACGTTTGTTAATTGGCAATGGTTTCTGCTGTTCTGACGTCAGCTGCAGATGTTATGGCTCGTTTCCACTGAGTGGTATGGTACGGTTCGGGTCGGTACGGGTCACCTTTATCAAGCTTGCGTTTCCATTACAAAGGGTACTCTTTTGGTGGGCGTGGTGTACTACAGAGAGTTTCAGTCGACGTCATTCTCGCTCGAATAAATGTCTACAGTAAAGCTGTACAGGCCGTTCACATTATATGAGAAGCTCTTCTAACAAAACAGATGCTTAAAACATAGTAATACTTGTTTATAAATGTTTATTACTAACATTTCTATGAACATGATTTGATTATAACTGCAGATCAATGACAGTGTTACAGCCTACTGTAACGTCTGCAATTATATAAAATAAATAAATAAATGCAACATATATGAACACATACAGACCCTTACAGTCTCCGATATGTTACCAATTACAGATAAACGACACACAGCATACATTAAGTCCTTATTTGAGTTCGGGAATCCTTGTAATCCTGTCGGGCTTCTCCTTTTTTTCTGCGCTTCACTCTCGCGTTTGTCCTTTTCTTTCTGAATGGATCAGATGTCGAAGACGCTTCATTAATCACACACGCACGTTATTATTATCAGCTCAAGAAGTTTGTTATATCAAATCTAGACACGAACGCGGGCTCCCTGGAGAAAGCGAAAAACCGCTCGCACTTTTAGACGGCCTCATAAAACAACAACAGGACACGGCAGATTCTTGGCTTTGTGGTTGTTCATCAAGATAACGACAAGGTTTGTTTTGAGCCCGGGTCATCCGTGTATCGTTATTATATGCATATAGTTGTCTCGGCTGTGTATTTAAAAACATGGCGGCTCCATTGTTTTGATTCTGGCTAGCTCCACGAGATCGTGACGTATCTCTGTAAACCAATCAGCGTTCAGCTGCGCGTGTAGCTCCACCTTTGGGTACCCTTTCTCGTCTTTGGTACCCTTTCGAAAGGGTGCCGAAAAAGTGGTACGGTACGGATCGGTTTGGTACGCTTTTGACAGTGGAAACGGCCATAAAAGCGTACCGACCCGTACCGTACCATTCAGTGGAAACGGGCCTTTAATGAGTGGAGGAAGAAAGTCGTTTATACAATAACTTGCCTAATTACCCTAACCTAGTTAACCTAATTATGTTATGGACTTTCTGACTAACAGACCTCAGAATGTTAGATCAGACCACATTTGCTCCACCACCGTCACACTCAACACTGGTGTACCACAGGGCTGTGTGCTGAGCCCTTTCCTCTACTCCCTTTTCACCATAGACTGTAGGCCTGTAAACAGATCCAACGCCATCATCAAATTTGCAGATGACACCACAGTGATTGGTCTAATCAGCAACAATGATGAGACTGCCTACAGGGAGGAGATACAGCATCTGGTCACATGGTGCACCAACAATAATCTGCTCCTTAACATCGACAAGACCAAGGAGCTCATTGTGGACTTCAGGAAGGGACGAACAGGCTCACATGATCCCATCCACATCAATGGGATGGCCGTCGAGCCTGTATCATCCTACAAGTTCCTGGGGACCCACATCTCCAAGGACCTTTCCTGGACAACCAACACATCCAGCCTGGTCAAGAAGGCTCACCAGCGCCTATTTTTCTTAAGGCAACTTAAGAAGAACCAGCTGTCATCTGCCGTCTTGGTGAACTTCTACCTCTGCACAATAGAAAGCATCCTGATGAACTGTAACACAGTCTGGTATGGAAGCTGCTCTGTTGCGGAGCGTAAGGCACTGCAGCGGGTGGTGAAAACTGCCCAACGCATCACAGGGACCAAACTGCCAGCCATAGAGGACATCCAGAGGAAACACTGTCTGCGCCGAGCACGCAGTATTCTTAAAGATTCCTCTCACACTGCTCACAGACTGTTTTCTCTCCTGCCTTCTGGCAGGCGCTTCAGGCTCCCCCAGACAAAAACCAGCAGACTAAAGAACAGCTTCTTCCCCAGAGCTGTCTCCCT
>CAIGQZ010033055.1:121852-135519 GCA_903798205.1 Danio tinwini
AAGCGTACACAGCGGCCTCTGGTGGATTAACGCGAGAACAGCAGGTATGAATGGCACTCACGAGAGAAATTTAAGATCTGAAAAAGCGTACACAGTGGCCTCTGGTGGATATATCGGTATGTTTTCAGAATGAACATGAGTTGCCTATATACATTTCTGGAGAGCGCTGAATACGCCCCAGGAGGTACGTTCTTTTGCAGTATTTGTTTTCGTGAATCCACCAGAGGTCGCTGTGTACACTTTTTTTAGGTCTCAAATTTCTTTCGCGAGTGCCTTTCGTGTCTGCTCTTCTCACGTAAATCCACCAGAGGCCACTGTCTACTGACTGACTGACTGACTGACTGACTGAATCAACTGATATCCCAACCCACTTCCTTCCCTAAACCCGACCGATAGAGTTTTCAAAAGCACCAGCGCTCACCCACTTCCCTAATGCCAAGTTCAGATTGCATGATTTTCAAAGTACTCATGTCACGAATGTTTTCACACTGCATGACTATCTGGGTTAGCGTTCTGTCGGTGCTGTGTTTACACTGTAGGATGGATCGGCAACAGTAGAGTTCAAACTGTATGACTTTAAAATAGAAAGAATCACAGACAGCTTTGTCCAAACTACGTCTCACAGCCAAACAAACGGGAGAAGTGACATGGAAACAACACGAGGTCAATTAATATAGCTTTCGTTATTAACTACATAATAGAAAAAGAAGGCTTTAAGCTTTAAAAACGTGTGTTGCTCACCTGGCTTTTAAAAAGATTTAACAATTTCTCCTCAACTTTTTTTTACTTTTCGACCTGATTGTGATATTGATCAGATGACACGTCAATTAGACACAGAGCTCCTGCCAAATTTCCACTAGTTTCCCCCTCCATTTCTTGGGTCCAAATAAACTGAAAATGAGTGCTTTTAACTTCTCCCCCAGCCTCCCACTGGCCTGCAGGTACCCATACTAGTGAATGCTGCTCTCTCATTGGCTGTAGGTGATCGCGGATGTTATTTTCAACCAGAACTCCTTTCACATGGCATGATTTGAATCGCGGACAGCTCCAGATATTTAGCATGCCAAATATCTCACGGGTGTCGGTGACTCATCGGCGATTCTCTCATATCGCGTCCTTAATAGTTCACACTGTGTATTTGTCACTCACGTGAACGAGCACAGATTTGCCTGTGATTTCAGCCATTTGTCGGCAAGTCAAAATCAGGGTTAAAATAATGCAGTCTGAATTCAGCATTAACCTAACCGACCGCATTTTGAAATGCAATCCAGTAAAAGAAAAGACCCCTGAGTTTTACCATGTTTTTCAGATTTGACCACATTACCACCCTTTTATTTACTTGTTTATTAAATTTTTTGGCTTTTGTTTTTGTCTTACCCGCTTTCTGGAACCGTTCTTGACCAAACTCCAACCCCATCATCATTGCCAACTCCACACTGCATCTTAAGTCCACCAACTTACGTTGAGAGCCACTGGACAAACTTGTAAAAGTGGGAAAGCCATCCACACGGAGGTAAGCGGTCAGCTCGTAAGCATGAAAAGGAACGGTCATACTGCCCCATAGCATTCGTTTTTAAAAATGAAATGCAGCCATACATACTTCTGGCTACATAATTCGTAATCTCCAGAAATGTATATAGGGCTACATTTTCAGAATAAGCCTATGTTGCAGATTCAATATTATTTACCACACCCCTCTTAAAATAAGTTTGCTATGTGGCAATGACGCACAAAAAGAAAGCCCCGCCTCCTACTTAATATTCCATTTCAGTTGGAAGTACATTAACATACTGAAATATAAGTCCTGCAACTTCCGGTTCACACAGATTTCAAATAAAAGATAGATTTAAATAGAATATCATAGTAAGAATGTTTGACCATTGATCTTTCATGAGCAAGGTTCCACTTACTACAATAACACAGACATAATATATCTAATCTTTCCAATATAGTACATCAAAGCAAATAAGAGAGGCGATCATTTGTAAATTTTCCTCCATAAAGTCACCGTCTGCTGTTTGAGATTAAGAATGGGTCTGGATGAAGGCAGGTGCTTCATTTCCATTCTTGAGTCCAGCTCTGTGTCTTTTAACAGAGGCTTTGATGTCTCTCCATCCCTGATAACCGATACCACGGTAAACCTGACACCAGCACAGCGCTCTGGCGGGATCCAGCAGAGAGGAGAGAGCGGTACAGTAAGGAAAAAAAAAACTGGAGCCTGTTGGTCTTGTTTTGGGCAGAAGATTTTGGTACCACGCTAATAATGTTGAAGGAGGGTTAGCGAGTTCATTATTGTACTCTTTCTTACATTTCCATTATCTTAGCGGATGCCAGATATATGATACTTTTCAATGTGTGCAACTTGCGTGAGATGTATTGTACTGTATATCCTCTTGTGATCTTGTTTAAGTAGCTTCAAAGGAAGGTGTCAGAAACCATAAGAGAAGGCTATTCATTCATTTATGCATTCATTTTCCTCTGGCTTAATCCCTGATTTATCAGGGGTTGCCACAGCAGAATGGACCACCAACTACTCTGGCATATGTTTTACGCAGCAGATGCCATTCCAGCTGTATGCTTCTGGGAAAAGACGGCTATTTAGTTTTATTTAATTTATTCATCCATTCATTCATTTTCTTTTCGGCTTAGTCCCTTTATTAATCAAGGGGTTGCCACAGTGGAGTGAACCACCAACTTATCCAGCATATGTTTTAAGCAGCGAATGCCCTTTCAACCCTTCACTGGGAAACACCCATACACTATGGACAATTTCGTTTAATACCACATGTCTTTGGACTAGTGGGGGAAACCGGAGCACCCAGAGGAAAGCCACGCCAACACGGGGAGAACATGCAAACTCCAGACAGAAATGTCAACTGACCCAGCCGTGGCTCGAACCAGCAATTTTCTTGCTGTGAGGCGATCGTGCTACCCACTGCGCCACCGTGATTTCTATTATAAATTATTATAAAAAATCCCCAGTCTAATCCCATTTGAAAACGTAACTGTTTTACATATTGTCCGAAATATATATGTACACAACAGTATTCCTGTGAAAGCGTATGATTTTGCATGCCCCCAAACTTCGAATGAGATTACAAATTCATCCAAATTAGCCTTTTATATATAAAAAAATTTACAAATTGCTGTGAGGGTCTTCCTGTAGCTCATATAGTAGAGTGATGCAATGCTAATATATATATGCAATGCTAAGATTGTAGGTTTGATCAGGGCCAGCTTTACAGCATAGGTAAAATAAGCAAATACTCAGGTCGTGGTTAATACTTAGGGACACAAAAATGAAAGTTATTTTTTATTATTATATATATTTTTTTTTTACTCATACACGACCTGACAAAATCTTGTCACCTCTCCAAGTTGTAGAAACAACAAATAATGAGTTCATTTTGTATCAGAAGTGACATATGAAAGGCAAAGGCCTCTAGATTACGCTTATTTTACCAGAATAAAATATAGTCATGTCTTGATTTTTAATTATATAATTAGGACAGTAAGGTCTGACTTGCTTAAACAAAAGTCTTGTCACAACAGAAATAATGCACAGTATAGAATATAAAGTCATGGTGCAGTGGAAAAAGACCTTTTAAAGTCAAGCTTCCCAAATCCACATGCAGAGGTGTAAAGGCAAAAATTTGGTATCATTTTAATGAAAACCCTTTGAATTTTCATAAAACACTATTGAAAGTATTTAAAATAACTGTATATGTTGTCTGTGTTATAATAAACACCTAAAAAAGGCGCTTTTTGTATTTTTTTATAAACTCAAATTTGAAAGTATACCTTTTAGGTTCTGTGTGGTCTATGTTGCTGTAAATGATTTTGGTGGTTCCTGCACATGTGTGTAATCAGAGGAAAAATGAAAAATGTCTCTACCATAATCTATGCAAAAGTTATTGTATTCCAACTGATGAGAGGTGCTATACCATTTTTTTATGTATTTTCCGCCTACCAAATTTTGAAAGCCTTCCATATCCAAATGCATTGCTATAAATGAAAAATTCTAATTCTATTTACATAAGAAACTGCTGAATGTAATAAATACTATTTGATGTTTTCTGTTTTATTATGAACCACTTCAACATTGGACGCTTTTTTTTATGCTTTTTTGAAAGGTTGTAGATTATCTGTTTAGAGAATTAGACGACTCCAGACAGTTTTGATTAAACTTGCTTAGTTTTAGATGATAATAACTATAGGAACATGAGTTTACATTACTTATTTTATCTCCTTTCCATTTTAGGCATCATAACATTATATTAAAATTTGTCAATGACTATAAGATATGAAAATAAACCAATGTTCAATACCCAGCTCGGGTATCCAGTATACTGTGTATTTAAGTGTAAATAACTTTTGTACAGTAAAATAAAAACCGAAGTGATGCATCTGTGCATAAAATATAGCTTCTACACTCTCAAACAGTGCCACTTCCAGGGTGTTGCGCAACCCGCAAACTTTAAAAATTAAAGGAGAAGTCGATGACGTCACCGGACCCGCTACCGGGTCCGCGGAGTTTGTAATATTGTGTATGACTCCCATGAGCTTGGAGGACTGCATCCATACAACTCTGCAATGACTCAAATAACTTATTAATAAAGTCATCTGGAATGGCAAAGAAAGCGTTCTTACAGGACTCCCAGAGGTCATCAAGATGCTTTGGATTCATCTTCAATGCCTCCTCCTTAATCTTACCCCAGACATGCTCAATAATGTTCATGTCTGGTGACTGGGCTGGCCAATCCTGGAGCACCTTGACCTTCTTTGTTTTCAGGAACTTTGATGTGGAGGCTGAAGTATGAGGAGCGCTATGCTGCTGAAGAATGTGCCCTCTCTTGTGATTTGTAATGTAATGGGCAGCATAGATGTCTTTTTACCTCAGGCTGTTGATGTTACAATCCACTCTGCAGATCTCTCGCATGGCCCCATAATGAATGTAACCCCAAACCATGATTTTTTTCTTCACCAAACTTGACTGATTTCTGTGAGAATCTTGGGTTCATGTAGTTTCCAGTAGGTGTTCTGCAGTATCTGTGATGATTGATGCAGTTCAACAGATGATTCATCTGAAAAATCGACCTTCTGCCAATTTTCCAAATGATCAAGAAGTTAAATTATTATTTATTGCTCTTACAACTGGGATCGACGACAAGACTTTTGTCAGGTAGTGTACTACTTCAACACTATGAATTTATAATATTACCAAAAAAGGGATATTGCCTTAAAAACAACTATTTCACAAAACCAACTATTTTACTTCTCTACCGATTCATCCTAGTGGGACAGATAACATATCCTTCTCTATATCCTTTGCAAGCAAAGCCACACTTAGGCTACTGTACAGTTGCATGCTTGTGATAGATGCATGATAAATAATCACTATATCAAAAAGACTGAAGCACTCTGGTGCCCAGGGGAAACAAAAAAGGAAAGTAGAAGAAATGCAGCGCAAAGACAGATTATTTTGTTTAATGAATGAATGAATAATGTGCATATGAATAAACTGAAGTAAAAGCTGTGGAAAAAAAGAGATGGAAGTCAGGTCTAAATGGTTAAAATACTGAAATAACATTGTCTGTAGTTCCAGAGATCTGGGATTTTGTTACATATTTGTGTAATTTTTATTGTCACATTATAACGAGTTTATAATTAATGAACTTTTACAATACAGTTGTGTAGTAGGGTGGCATGGTGGCGCAGTGGGTAGCGCTATTGCCTCACAGCAAGAATGTTGCTGGTTCAAGCCCTGGCTGGGTCAGTTGGCATTTCTGTGTGGAGTTTGCATGTTCTCTCCGTGTTGGTGTGGGTTTTCTTCGGGTCCTCCAGTTTTCTTCACAAGTCCAAAGACATGCGGTATAGGTGAATTGGGTAAGCTAAAGTCCTTAGTGTGTGTGTGTGTGTGAATGAGTGTGTATGTATGTTTCCCAGTGATGGGTTGCAGCTGTAAGGGCATCCACTGCATAAAAAATATGCTGGATAAGTTGGTGGTTCATTCCGCTGTGGCGACCCCAGATTAATAAATGGACTAAGCCGAATGAGTTGTGTAGTATTTGGTGATTAATCGTGTTTTAAATTTGAATTAGCTAAATTAATAATGTTTGAATGTAACTGTGCTTATTAGAATTACAACATTTTATGTCAAAATCTATCTAAAAAAATCTATGTAAAATTCGATTTTAAATTGTAACATGCCTTACATCGATAATTTTTCATAGATTCACTTGAAACAATTAAAATAAGATTCATTTTTAATTTCCAAGATTAACATGAACAATAAATACTGTTAAATGCATTGCTCATCGTTAGTCATAGCAAATACATTTACTAACATGTAACTTTGTAGTATTTATAGTAGCTTTTCCCTCTGCAATCTTCATTATGTTGGAATTATTATTTGTTTCTTCAGGGAGTGTATAAAAAAGCATAACTAAAAAAGCTATACACTGTAAAAAAGAAATCCATAAAATTTACGGTAAACAAACAGCAGCTGTGGTTGCCAGTATTTCACCACTAAAAATACAGTACAACCCATAAAAGTAATTTCTAATTTTTACAGTAAACTACCTTTTTCTTTAATTTATAGAGGTAATATGTCTGTATTTTTGAATTACCAACATCTACACATCGCATCTTAGATAGACACATTAACACAGCCATATGCAGGTGGTGATGAGAAAGTTACATAATGAACCAATGCTTATCACAAACAACTACAGTTGCAATCAGAATTATTGAACCCTCTTTGAATTTTTTTTTCTTTTTTAAATATTTCCCAAATGATGTTTAACAGAACAAGGGAATTTTCACAGTATGTCTGATAATATCTTTTTCTTCTGGAGAAAGTTTTATTTGTTTTATTTTGGCTAGAATAAAAGCAGTTTTTAATTTTTAAAACCCATTTTAAGGTCAAAATTATTAACCCCTTTAAGCTATTTATTTTTTCCATAGTCTACAGAACAAACCATCATTATACAATAACTTGTCTAATTACCCTAACCTGCCTAGTTAATTTAATTAACCTAGTTAAGCCTTTAAATGTCACTTTAAGCTGTATAGAAGTGTCTTGAAAAATATCTAGTCAAATATTATTTACTGTCATCATGTCAAAGATAAAATAAATCAGTTATTAGAGATGCGTTATTAAAACTATTATGTTTAGAAATGTGTTGAAAAAATGTTCTCTCCATTAAACAGAAATTGGGGAAAAAAATAAACAGGGGGGCTAATAAATCAGGGGGTTTGAATAATTCTAATTGCAACTGTATTCCCACAAGCAGATACAGTAAATGTTTCAGTGTATAGAAGGTGCTCAGTGTCATTCACACTGATACTAAACACCAGTATTGCAACATGCATAAAATTAAAGTCATGAAATAAACATTGTTTATCAACATTAGATGTAACATAAATCTCTAATGTACAATACTGATGGGGAAACAACTAAAAAGATCTATAGTAATGTCAACAAAAAGCATAAAAAGTGATGTGCCATGAAGGGAATTCTGGGAAAGTCAATTTACGATTATTCATCATATATATTAAGGAAACATACTGTTAACCAGGTTACAGATTTTTACTGTAGCATTTTTACAGTCTTTTACCATTGAAATCACAGTGATTTTTTTTACAGTGTTTGTAGTCCTTTTGTAAATGTTTTTAAAGCATGATTATTGTTGAAATGGGTTGGAAGGCAAGGGACAGCAGGTAAAATCTTGCCTAGGGCAGCCGACTAGCTAGGGCTGGCCCTGGGTTTGGTTCTTAAAGAGAGCAAAAACTGATCAAATGTGTATATTCAATGCAATTTAAGTAATTTATTATATTTTTTTTATTATTCAATTATTTAATCATAATAATTAAATTAATATAGTAATATATTGTATTGAGGAGTGGCACGGTGGATCAGTGATAGGTTGCTGGTTCAAGTCCCAGCTGGGCCAGTTGGCATTTCCGTTTGGAGTTTGCAAGTTCTTCCTGTGTTGGCATGGGTTTCCTCCGGGTGCTCCCCCACAAGTCCAAAGACATGCTCTATAGGTAATTTAAATAAACATAATTGACCATAGTGTATGTGTGTGAATGAGTGTATATGGATGTTTTCCAATACTGGGTTGCAGCTGGAAGGGCATCCTCTACATAAAACTAATGCCAAAATAGTTTGCGGTTCATTACGCTGTGGCGACCCCTGATAAATAAAGGCACTAAGTCAAAGGAAAATGAATAAATTAATATATTGAGCCTCAAAGTTACTAAATATATCTTCCTCATATTTAAATCTATTTTAGCCTGAAAATATATATTTTTGCAACATGATCTAATTAATAAAAGCAATTTGTTGTGCAATAATTCTTGTTTTGACTCACCCTCAGCTTAAGTCTGATTTCCCTGCTGGCGATTATGACATTATGCTGCCATTCCTTCACATGTAATCATTTCATGATTATAATAATTTCTTCATGGCTTGAAGGCAGCTTAACAACCTGTACAACTGCCAGATCATGTATTATAGTCTAATATAATTTCCATTTCTGCTCATCTTTCCTTCAAGAATATGATTACAAAGTGCGAGTGTGAGATACATGGCTTTATAGATGTTTTGTGGTGGTCTGTCGGAAACGAAAGAAATGTTTTAAAAAGGAAATGTATGAAACATGAGCCTATAGGAGATGATCTGGCTGCAGGCGAGCGGTCGAGTCATTATGTTGAGTACGATTGGTCTGACATCTATCAGTAGGTGGTTTGCAGAACTGTGTCCTGTGGTGGATTAGCAGCTTTCTAATGGACTCACTGGAAGCCCAGGGGGATGACAGGCCTTACATCTGGCAGGTGTGCAGTTCGGCCTGAATGGAATATGAACGGTTTTCAAAACTGTACATGGATTTGCTTATGCTCAGGTTTTAACCTACACACTCCACAACATGGAAAAAGTTTACACAAATCTCCAAGAACACTTTTGTGTGACAAAGAAAGCATAAACATACTTTCTCTCTTGCATTAGATTATAGCTGCATTTGGCAATATGACGCTTACATGTTGCACAGCAGATGTTTTTGGCAAATATATAGTTCTTCTCATTGGTAAATCCTGACACAATGCAGGAGAGCAAATCTACACTATAAAACCCAAAAAGTTAAGGTAACGCAAACTATTTAAAAAAAAAAAACAAACGATTGCAACAATCCATTTAAGTTCAAAAACTAATCCTAATGAGTATTGTGGATTTAAAGGTGCAGAATGTAAGTTTATTATACAACCCAGTGGTTGAACTAGGTATTGCACTCCTGGATCAAAATAAATAAGCGTGGGATGCCAGATTGAGTACAGGAGCGAGTGATTTAAACTGTGTTCTAAATAAAAGCAATGACATGCAATAGAGGGAATATTTTCCATATTAAAATGAGTTTTGGTTCTAACCAACACCTCGAGTTGATATATTAGAAACAGCTTCTATTTCTCACAGCTGAACAACAGAAACCTATGACAGTGATTGCCTCAGGTAAACCTCATGTGCTTTATTCAGTGCTAAATGCTAACAATGCGAGTTTGAATGCCATTTTACTGAAAGCAGCAGCAGATAGTTCACCTCAGATCTTGAAAATACAATAAACAGTTTGAAATTGAACTTTAGAACTAAACACATATGAGTGATTCAGCATCTACATTTAATGATGTTAAAGAGGGTTAACATGTATTAAGTAGATTCTAAACTTTACCTTTTCGTTAGTGAGTGCATATTCTGTGCTTCTGAATGGCTGTATTTAAATTTCTGTCATGTTTCGTCTGCTGCAAACAGCCAAATTGTTCATCACTGCATATCCCATCACACAAAGCGTGTTGTTAGGACACGCGGTTACAATGTAACCTGCTCACCGAATGTTTACGATCATAATATTTTTCATTTGCTAATTAGTAACCTCATGTGGAACTGAATCTGTCTCATTTCGACATCTGATACTGTCCACTGACACTGTCGCATTTCGGTCACGGACGCATATTTCAGAGCCTTTCTGAATGAATGAATGAAATAATTGGCTAAATTGGCATTGTGCTGGTTAAATTTACTTAAACAAAGACAGCGTTCCAGCATGGAAAAACCATTTTCAAAGCAGAATATCTGACTTCAGCATTGTTTTTCAGTTAAACAAGTATGTTCACTTGGGATGTTTCTTAAATATTTAGACACATATTATGGTATTTTTAAGCGTTAGAAAAGTCAAAAACTTACATACAGCACCTTTAATCCATTTGGGTAAACGAAGCAATTTGAGCACAGTAAAACCCAATAAATGAAGAGATCTCAAACCGTCTGAGTACTGTAAAACCCAATAAGTTAAGGCAACTCAAACCATTTGATGAAACCGATTGCTACAAACCATTTCAGTTTACGAATCTATATGAGTACTGTGAACTTGCTCCATTTAAGTTGAAGTAATGAGATATTTAATTAACTCATTACCTTCAACACTGAGTTCGAAACTCTTTTCAAATGAGGAGAATGAACTTTCAGTAAATTTTGAGTTAACTACACTCATTTCATTTGATAAAGTTGACTGTTGGGTTTTACAGCATATGTCATATGCTCAGTGGGATGTTTTGACTTTTTTATTTTGGTGCATAAAGGTGTTCTTGAAGCTTCGTATGATTATAGTTGAACGTTTTTAGTTGCTTTTTTATACTTTGAATATCGCAGGACTACTGCGGCTTAATGAGGGTGAGGGTACTCTCAGATTTTTTTATAAAATACTTTGATTTGAGATCAGACACCAGTCTGTTGTGATTGGTTTACTCCTTACAGCATGTGTTAAAAATGAACAATGTTGGGGGTAACACATCACAAGTAACGCAAGTTATGTAATAACATTACTTTTCTAAGTAGCGAGTAAAGTAACGCATTACATTTATAAAGTAAGTAATTAATTAGCTTTAAAAAATAAATTGCTTAGTAAAAATTAAAGTAGTCATGATAAATCACTCAGTCCATGAGAGAATGAGTTTGTTATTTTGAACGCATCGAAGAAACGGAAAAGGGGATTATAGTCTCAATACACAGTGATTTCACTTAAAGGGCACCTATAGTGAAAAATCTACTTTTCAAGCTGTTTGGACAGACATATGTGCAGGTATAGTGTATAGACCGTCATATTGGGCTGATATAAACACACTCAGTGCTTTTTTTTCAATTTAACAACATAAAAACGGTGGACCAATTGGAGCTGTTTTGAGACCGACCGCAACTTGATGTAGGAGTGCGGTCCCCACTGCCCACCAATATTGATTGACAGATGTGCATTACCATATCCTCAGTATGTTGTTTCACGTCTGCCATTTTCAGCGTGTGAGTCAAAGCGACATCACCAAAGAAACACTCTGCTCTATTTTTAGATGTAAGGCTCATTGGGCTCAACATTCACCACGTTAGCGCTCTCCTCCACGCCAGTGTTTGTGAGTTTTGGTGGGTTTGCATACATGTGTACTTTTCATTGTGTCTTCCTTAAACTTCAGCAGTTTGCATTTCCCGCGGTCACAGAAGCTCCCTGTCATCTTAACTAGGTGCAGCTGGAAAGTGCGAGCGCTTTGCCTCACATGCGCATCCCTCCATTGGAAATAACGAACTAACGACGCACAGCGCCATGCATTTCGCGTTGTCACGGGTGAAAGTGGCGACCGTGGGGTTTGCTCACTATTCTGCCGCCTAGGTCGCCTCTATGGACGCGCTGGCCCTGCTCAGGACACTGTTCATATTACTGCCGTGCCACAGAGCGTAATCTGAATAGTTTCATTTTAAATTACATGCGAATGTGCGCATCTGGTGTGCCGCGTCATGGCTCTGAGCAGCGCGTCCGGTGTATGACGCCCTTTAGTTATAGCCTCAAGCAGGTCATACACCAGAAGCGCCACTCAGAGACACTCAGCGTCGCGCCACGCAGCGGCATGCATTTCTGAATTCTAAACATAAGTTTCTATCGGATGACACACCGGCGCTGCAAGTGTGCGATACTTTCAACTGTCATGTGCGCGCCGTGTCGCGGTGCATCCGGTGTGTAATGCCCTTCAGTCACAGTTTATTCACTGTGCTTTATTAGTCTCGGTGTAGGCTACAAGTTCGGAGCTTTAAACTAGCACACAGCTGGCTGTAAAACTATACAAAGACACATGATTCTGTACTCTCTGCTTGGTCTGTGTCTGAGTCCTCAAGTACGTCTGAATGCTGGTACTCTCATGTTGCTTCTCTCTGTCTGCCTGTCTATTGCAATACACATAGCGGGGGAGCTCTTGGCTCTGCCCCCTTGTTAAGTTGGGCGGGAAGTCGAAACTAATTTTCATGTGAAGCAACACGGCCCTAAAACAGCAAACTGTGTACACGCAGGTGCCCTTGAGGACAAATAGTCAACATAGGCTCATTCTGAAAACTTAGCCCTATATACATTTCTGGAGATGGTGAATTATGTAGCCAGAAGTACGTATGGCAGCATTTTGTCTTTAAAACAAACGCTACGGGTGGCATGACGCCGTTCCTTTTCACGCTTACCAGCTGACCGATTACCTTTGCATGGACGGCTTTCCTATTGTTACCAGTTTGTCCAGTTACTGTAGCTCGCCATGTATGTCAGCAGACTTGAGACACAGAGAGGAACAGACTACGACGGCAAGGGTTTGAGTCTGGACAAAAAAAGGTTTCAGAAAGGCAAAACCTAAAATAAACAAGTAAATTACAGTGAGAGAATGTGGAAAAATCTGAAAATGTGGTAAAAATCAGGTGAGGTTTGTTTTTTTGGATTGCTTTTACAAAAGTAGCAAACACATTGCGTTAAACTTTCAGTAATGACATGTATAGCTCTGGGGTCAGAAAGTTCTTAGATAATATTATCCTAAAATATATAAGGTGTTTTTTGAAGGGTTATACAGTGCACTGTTCATTTCAGAGCTCTCCTAAGAAAAAAGTTCTGAAAGAGATCATCAAAAGTAAATCAAATAATGTAATGCATTACTTACCATAAAAAGTAACTAAGTAACACAACAAGTTACTTTTTTGGAGAGTAACTCAATATAGTAATGCATTACTTTGGAAAGTAACTTTCCCCGGAAATGAAATACGCATTACCATATCTGAATTTCAGCTCTGGAGGCTCCATCAATCCTCAATGATTGTAAACACTGTATGATGATGAAACACTGGAAGAGTTAGATGATTTAACACTAACACTAACTTGATTAGCTTTGTTGCTGTTGTTTGAGGTTCATTTTACTTTTCATGCTTTGATTGATCTTTAAAACATTTTCAATTCATGGCTATCCATCTGACACAAATGTTATAATTGAGATGCATAATAGAGGCACTTTAAACAGTTTTTTTATTTGTTTCTGAAAATGGAAATTGCACCATAAACATAACTACAGGCAGATGAAGTGAAAGTGTAACAGGCAGGTGTTCAGTAGCAGGAAATTCGCACTTCACGCAAACTGAGCCCAGTTATGCTTGTCTCTTTCTGTTTCTCTCTCTGTCTCTGTTTATATGAAGCAGAGACACAAATAGCCAAACTGCTTTTACAACAACTATTAATTCAGTGCTCTAATATGTAACGTTAAAGTTTAAATGAATGTTGAGTGATTCTGTGTGTGTGTGTGTGGGTGTGTGTGTGTGTGTGTGTGTGTGT
>CAIGQZ010033055.1:152947-165452 GCA_903798205.1 Danio tinwini
TGTACATGTGTGATGACAATAAAGTTGAATCTAATCTAATCTAATCTTTGACATGACTATTAAAACTCAGGTCTGACTCCAGAGTCACACCAAGATTCTTGACCTTATTTTTTGTTGTTTGACCCTTAGTGCCAAGGTACGCATTCACCTTGAGAACCTCATCTCTGTTCCCAAACGCGATGACTTCAGTTTTCTCTTTGTTTAACTGAAGAAAGTTTTGGCACATCCAATTGTTCATTTCATCAATGCATTGGCAAAGGGTGTCAACAGGGCTGTAGTCTTTAGGCAGTAAGGCTAAGTAGATTTGAGTGTCATCAGCATAGCTGTGGTGGAAAATTTGGTTCTTTCTCATTATTTGGCTCAGAGGGAGCATATGAAGGTTGAACAGGAGAGGTGCCAGAATTGAGCCTTGTGGGACTCCACATGTCACACACACACACACACACCCCCACGCACACACACGCACACAAACATGCACGCACGCACACACATACACAGAGGAATGCTGGCTGGCTCCTATGGCGGTCTGCTTATTGACCCAGAGCTGAACATCACAGCGGGAATGAGACATTGGTTGTGTCAACAGTTTTCCTAATACCCCAAATCCTCAGACGTTTGTGCAGATGTGAGATCTACAGGTCAGAAGAAGTCAATCGTGTCAAGAGGCCTGAAACAATCAGCGAGATTCATCAAGTTCTGAAATGCCAAAATAAGTGACCTAAATCAGAAAAATGTTAAGCATGATCCACCCTGTAAAAAAACAATTAGTTACTTTATGTTAAAAAAGTGATGAAATCTATTGTTAATCGAGCTCGGACTTAATTTTTATAGTTATGCATATAATTTATTTATTTCCCAGTAGTGGGTTGCGACTGGAATGAGGCGTTCGATGTGTAAAACTGGATTAGTTGGGTATATGCTGGATTAGTTGGGGGTTCATTATGCTGTGGCAACCCCTGATGGTTGCAACCCAGTAAATGTAGTCCTGTGGACATATTTGGAGGCCGCGAAATACGTCCCGGGAGATACGTATTTTTGCAGCTTTTGTTTTTGCTGATCCAAAATTTCTCAAATTTCGCTTTTTCGTATCTCAAATGTCTCACTCGAGTGCTGTTCGCGCCCACGCTGTTCTCGCGTAAATAAAAAAAAGAAAGGCCCTTGTCTGATTTTTACCACGTTTTCGGATTTGACCACATTCTCAGCCTGTTGTTCACTCGTTCATTTAATTTTTTGGATTCTGTTTTTGTCTTACCTGATTTCTGGAACCGCTCTTCCCTGGACTTGAACCCAGTCGTCGTTGTCATCATGGTCAACTCCTCTCTGCGTCTCAAGTCCGCAGAAGTGATGACAACACACATGTAAGTTTACTCACCACGAACAGGAAATAGAACTGCGGTATTTTTTATTTGTTAATGTCTTGCGGGCGAAACGTTTGTTGTAACGCACGTGTTACTAAAAAATACTGAACATGTATTAGTAATGCCTTACACTACAGCGTTACAGGAAAATGTAATATGTTACTGTAATACATTACTTTTGTAACACATTACTCCCAACACTGATCATCAGTAACGTTACTTGTTTAGTACAAAAGTTAATAACATACAAAAACCTAAAAAAACGATGAAATGTTCTGCCTTTGTGCTTTGTTTTCTTGTTACTACACCGTACACAGCGCTAAAGTCCAGCATGGTCACATTGGCACACTGTCTTGACTAATGCGGTTGAATGACATTTGTCCTGGGAGCCCTGTACAAATGTGGCGGCACTATTGACGCATGCTCATGGTCCGTATGCGATATCTAGTGTATATATCTATGAGCGGGGAGATGCAGCTCGTTTGCATTTAAAGCCACAGGCTATAAAAACAGCAATGTATTCAGACACCAAAATGGGCAGATTCTGGAGGTTTTAATAAATTAACTGATGGGTATTTTGAGCTGAAACTTTACAGACACATTCTGGAGACACCGAAGTCTGATCTTACATCTTGTAAAAGGGATAAAATACACTAAATAAAATTATGTCTGCAAAACTGTTGCAAACAATTTATTCATTTTGAATTTAAACAAACAAATAAAATTTAATAAATCACTACTTAATTTGTTTGTTTAAATTCAGCCCAAATAAATTGTTTACAGCCACTTAACGTACAAAAATTGAGTAAATCCAAGGAATCATCTCTGAATATTTTTTTTCAGTGTAGGTGCCTTTTACGTAAAGCTTCACTACTGCAAAAACTGCAAGAATATCTGTGAGGGGAAAATAAAACATCACACAATCATACAGTTGCGATCTTTTAAGTTTATTATCTTTCGTTTGTAATAGTAAGCGCATCAAACCTACTTTAGGAGTTCTAGTAAATTCACATTTACATAACACAGTGTACATAACAGTAAATATGTGTAATATACAGTATTGTTTGTTCCTGCAGATGCTTTCCAAATAAACCCAATGAAACTTCTTTTCACCCTCTCGTGCTCCACACACTCACAAAGTCAGTGAAAAACTCCATGAAAAACTCCATGTTCCAACAACAACAAGTATGCCTTTAGCTGATTGTCAGAAAGCAATGCGTCAGATTCATCCAGAGATATGTGCTCTGATACTGTGTAACACCACGGAAATATTCTACAGATAACACGGAACCAAAACTGCACATCTGTCAAATAAAAAATGGATAATTTTATACAAGAAAATATATGTCAAACTGTACAAAAGTAACAGTTGAAGAGGGAAAATTGGAAAATTGGCAAATCATGTGAACTGTAAGGTTTGATATCAATGCAGTTTTAACACAGCAAACACAGCAAAGCTATATACATGATAAGTAAAATCAAAACAACCCCAACCTGATGTCAGGCTCAAGCATTTCTTTTACAAAATGTATATTATACTTTAAGTGCTACATTCTAAAACAAAAAAGAGAGGAAAATGCCTTCATTTTAAGATATAAGAATGATCTTTCTTCAATATTGTGTGTAATATTATTATTTAAATATATTAACATACATCGCTGCATTGTTTTTAAACTGATTGTGCATCACAAGAATACTGAATACTGACAATCATGCAGCTAGAGAATTGTTTCATATATCCTGGAAAACTAGTAAACCTTCGAACATAAACTGACCATTTTCCATTCTCATGTATATAAAAAGCCCAGCTCTGTTCAGACTGTCAGTCCAAATACAAACTAATGTGCATGTTTGGAATAGTTTATATCAAGCAACTTTTATATATCCTTTAAATTCTCTTTTCTGGTATTCAATTTTTTGGAATTTAGTTCCATTCTGGAGGTCAGTTTTGCAAAAAAAAAAAAAATAAAAATAAAAAATAAGGTATCTCGCCTCTTAAAGCAATAGTTCAGTCAAAAAATAAAACTTTTCCTTAAGTGGTTCCAAAATTTTATGAGATTTTTTTTTAAGAGTTCCCACTTTTATATGCTTGTCGATAATAGCAGGTTTGGCATGCTGTCCCGGGAGAGAAGGCTGAGCTCTGAGATATTTGAGCCCAAGGGGATCCAATATCAGGTAGGTCTAGAGAGCTCCCCATAGAAAAGGGAGGAAAAGGAGGAGATGGGGTGGAAGGGGGGACTCTTCCAAAACTAAGATAGAGCGTTAGGGAAAAAACGATCCATTTATTGTAAGCTTGGATCACTCTGATTGGATTATTACCGATTACAGATGAACAGCCAGTCATGCTCAATCATATCACGTGCTCCTCTCGAAACTAGTTCATGAAACCACTCATTCTGTTGAACACAAATATATTTTGAAGACTAAAAACCTCTAACTATTGACTTCCATAGTAGGAAAAACAGATACTATGTAAGAAACTGGTTAGACGTTAACATTTTTCTAAATATTTTCTTTTGTGTTCAACAGAAAAAAGAAACTCATAAATGATTGAAACAAGGGTGACTAAATGATGGCAGTGTCTTTTCTTTTTGGATGATAAGTCCTTTTAACTAGCTAATAACTTTGCACTAACAACCAGACTGTTGAGAGTAATGTCTCATATTGTAGGTGGAGGACTAATAACATAAATTTTATTTGTTTTTTAAATGATGTTCATGGAATTTAAGGACTTCTTTATTTTGCTTTAGCTTACTTCATGTCACTAAAGGTCAAGATTGTTTTCTAAGGTTGTTGATATAATGCAATAATATTGCTCAGTTTCTTACACAGACCAGTCATTAGCTTTGTGTGACTTTAATGTCATCAGGAGCCAAGGGAAATAATTTTGTGTGGTCTGCATATTGTATTTTTTTTTTAAAGTAATGCAAACCATACTTTTTAGAAATGACTACATTTTCATTTTTGGTTTAACTATCCCTAGCCCTAGTTCCAATCAAACATCTTTATTATGCTGCTTACTAATTCTAGTAAAAATGAAATTTCATGAAAGGATGAATCACTGAACTGTATTGATCATAACCAGACTTATGTCTGCCGTTTGATGGTGTGTTCATTTGCAGTAGGGCTGCACAGTATATCGTTTCAGTGTCAATATTGCAGTGTGATCATTCACAATAGTCACATCGCAAGATCTGCAATGTTAAGTTCAGCTTCAGATTTCATCCCTCAGGAAATTTAAGAGGTGACCAAAAAACACTTGAGTGATTGTGAAGTTTAACCTTAATAGAGTGAAATAATGCCTCTTTGATTTGTTTTTAAGGCCTATGACTGTAAGATGTCAAGTGCATTTAAATAATTTGTGCACAAAAAATTATAACAACTTAACTTTTGTACAAAGAAGACTATATGGCTTTTTTTTTGCTTACATTTGATTATTTAATTTAGACTTACAAAAAAAAAGCCTATTAAATCAACACAATTGATATAAAATTATGATTTCCAAATTGAGCTATTCAAGTCATGACATAATTATATTCCTATCGCATTAATAGCGCAGAAAAACTAAATATCGCAATGTCTGATTTTTCCAATATCGTGTAGCCCTAATTTGCAGCTTTTTGGTCCAGACAGGATATGCAAATGCCAATTTGAGGTCGAAAACACAGTGGGTTTTTGTCACTGCTAATTCTTTGATGTTGGCTTGGTGTGTCCCAGACTTTAACAAACAGTGCTGATGTTACATATACTGTAGTGAAAGTGCCACTGGACACACAAATAAAATCTGGACATGAAATCAGGATAAGATTTAGATCAGATTTGGACTGACAGTGAAAATGAAGCTTCCGAATTCAAATATAAATGGCTGTACACAGTAAAAATCCATTAGTTACTTTAAAAAAGTGAGTTAAACGGTTCCCTTTAAAGTGATGGTTTGACTTTACTTACAAAAGGGAGAATAGCCCATTGTAACTTCAAACTGTTAAGTTGACAACTTATTTTTTTAGAATTATCGATAACACTTTATAATAACTACACACTATAAACCATTTATTAGGCATTAGCAAATAGTGAATTCATTATCTGTTAAGCATTAACATTAATAAGCGTTAGTAAGCAGTTTATAACTGCAGCTACAGATGCTGTATTCATTGATTTATAACCACATTTATAATGTGCTTAATAATTGTACTTTCATACTTTGTTAATGATGTATTCTTCATTACTAAATTATGCATTATTAACAAACCATTTGTATTTAAGAGTAGTTAGTAGTTTTTAAGATAATTCAGAATGAGTTAGTAAATGATTAATAAACTATTGAAATCAACGTTTATATATCGTATTATTCAGGCATATAGTGATGGTTACTATGTATGTTAATAAATGCTTTATTAACTCAACGTCATGCAGTTTTGTGACCTAATCTAAAGTAAGAACTGTTTATGCTTTATAAATCCTTTATAAATGACATATAAAGGCTTAGTATCAATTAAATAATAATCTTCGCAATCTAAAATTTCTATAAAGTTGAAACATTGCTGAATAACAGGAGCGTCAAAATACAACAGAAACTTGGATAAAACAACAACAATATAATAATTTAACGATTTAATACGATGAATTGTTTAAACTGTACAGTCATTTTATTTTAGATAAGGTTGCAAAGATTTGTTTTTCATTTGATATAGTTTCATTTGCGTATCTTCAAATGAATATAAATTAATAAAGTCATTTGTGTTCTTTTTTCCTGTTAAGAATTTAACTGAGCCTTTTATTGTCATTTATAAGGGATTTATAAAGCATAAATAGTCCTCACTTTAGATTAGGTCACAAAACTGCATGAAGTTGAGTTAATAAAGCATGTATTAACATACAAATTAACTATTAGTATATGCCTGAATAATAAAAAAATATAAATGTTCATTTTAATAGTTTATTAATTATTTATTAACTCATTCTGAATAATCTTAAAAAATAACCAACTATGCTTAAATAACTGGTTTGTTAATAATGTAATACTTAATTTAGTATTGTTATAAATCAAGAATACAGCATTTATAGCTGCAGTTATAAACTGCTTACTAACGCTTATTAATGTAGAGTTAAGGCTTAACAGATAATGAATTCACTATTTGCTAATGCTTAATAAATAGTTCATAGTGTGTAGTTATTATAAAGTGTTACGGAATTATCTAAATAGTTTGTTTAATTTTAAGGCAATGGGTTTGCTTACTTTTATTAAATCCAACACAATCTCACAGCAATTTGTAACTTTGTAACCGATTTAGTGCCTAATTTGCATTTATTCGTGTGATCTCATTCATACATTTCAGTATTTGCTCATCTAATGAGAGATAGGGTTAGGGGTGGGATTTAGGGGCACACCTGCTTTTATACAATTGTACTAAAACATACAAATGAGATCTTTTAGAATTATGTGAATGGACCTTTTTCACATTTCCGGGTTTCTCAGTAGCAAAATGCATTATAGTTGGGTAAACTTAGAGCGCAGTGAATGGGAGAGTACAACAAAAATATTTTTTACAATCCTATTTGCTGGAATAATAAAAGAAAAAACGCCATGATGGTATTATCAAGACATTCAGAAAAAGGAAAAAAATAGTGTGAGACTGATGACGGCAGCCAGAGGAGAGAATCACATCAAATTTACTCTCAGCCCCATAGATGCTGCATTAGAAACACCTTGCATAAGCGATCATTCGTTTTTTTTGTAATTTGACGCAAAGGTGATATAATACATAAATAAGCGCATATACATTCCTATAAAAAATCTATATATACATTTATTCAATCTAAATATTAAAAAATTTCAAGGATTAAGGATTATGATGACCGTTAAACGTGTCATAACAGTCTTGTGAAAAGGGTCCATTAGCCACTTTTCTGACAATACATAAAATAGTTACATTTCCTCATGAGATCAGGCTGGTGAAGACACCTAGTTGCTTTAAAAGAAATGGGTTTACTCACTTTTTTAAACAAAAAGGGAACTAAATGTTTTTACAGTGTAGTTAAATTTAGCTACTGCTTCCTGCGAGAAATGTGCTGCCACAACACTCTATTCAATTCAATTCAATTCATCTTTATTTGTATAGCGCTTATACAATGTAGATTGTGTCAAAGCAGCTTCACATGGAAGTTTATAGTGAATTGAAGGCCACTCTATAAAGCCACTGACAACATAGATATAACACGAAACATTAAAAGATGAGCAAATCTCCACACAAACCCTGAGAAAGTATAAAGCCCTGGAGATTTGTTTTGTATTTACTTCTGGCTGTCTTTTAAAAAAAAAAAAATCTGCATTCTACCCAAACTGGTACATAAGATCACTTCAGAAATATTCATGAACATACTCATATTCATGAAATTTGTCATTCGGCAAATTTCCCACACGTCCAATCATCATTTTTACAATTCCCTGATATCTATCCAGGTTTTCCATGACCGTGGGAACGCTCGGTCTTCAAAAGAGTCACCCTGAACGTTCATATCAGTCACCAGTTAATTTTATGGGGAAGCTTGTTTCTTTGGTGAGCGTTTATGAGTGTATGTGTGTCTTCTGTCTTTAACATTTTTCTATCTGGGTCACAGACTGCATGGCCAAGCTCTTTTGTCATGGTGATGACCTGAGCCAGGTAGTGACCAGTGTCGCGTTACCGCTGTAATAAAGAAAAAAGTGAAAAAACAAAAAGGAAACCACTATCATCTTTCAGACAGACCACCAGCATGAAAACAAACTGCTGCTTATTAATGCTGTCTAGATTGTTCTGAATCACCTGCTCAGATTCAGACAGAAAAACACTGATAAAGACAACATATATTAGCGGTTTCTGTTCAGGCTTTTTTGATAAAGCGATGGTGCACTGGCCTCATCATTTATTCTCCCTCATGTGGTTTTAAACCTTCTCAAGAAACTCAAATAGCTTTTGAGTAAGTGAAGGTTGAGTAAATTATGGCAGAATTGTAATTTTTGTAAACACTACCGCGTTTTAAAGCTTTTCTGAAGTTTTCACCTTTGATCAAAACATCACACTGTCAGAAATAAATACAGAAATAAATACAGGAGCTGTCACTGGGGCAGTGCCTTTTCAAAAGGTACATATTTGTACCTGAAGAGTTCATAATGGTACCTCAAATGTACTTTTTAGGTACATTTGGGTACTAACAAAGAGCTTAGAATGACCAAGAGACGACACTCTAGTGCAATTTGGGAAACAGCCACTAGATGTGCAGCGGCCATTTTGGAATGAAAACTCCAATAGAACAACAGCATATTATAAGTCTGTAAAATAAACTATCAAAAGTGCTGATGATTGTGATAGTAAGTGTTGTAATGTGCTTTTTAAATAAATAAATAACAAATAAAGCAGCTGCTTGCCATCGCGATAGCAATAAGATCCAATGGGCAGCCGATCGCTTTCACTTCAAAATGGTGAAATCCGGGGCTGTTGCTGGCGTTGCTGTTGCAATGAAATGTTCTATTGAGTGTCGCCTCTTGGTCATTCTAAGCTCTTTGGTACTAATATGCACCTTTTAGGTACCACTGTGGACTATTTGGGTACAAATATGTACCTTTTGAAAAGGTACTGCCCAGGGCTTAATTTGTGCGGTAACACGCCAGATCTGGCACCTCTGAAATCTGATCCGGCACCTCATTTTACCGATCTCCCTCCTCAACCGCCCTTCTCTCTTCCGATGTTCACTTTCACTTTCTTCCTCGACTCCCCAACCCTCCTCACTGTCATTCGCGACACCCCTGCCCTGCTCACCTTCGTCTGCGACACCCCTCCGCCATCCACTGCACCAACCCCTTCCGGCTACCCACTTTCGTGCACCTCTCCATCCTCGGGTAACAAGCCGGATCCGTTACCCCGATCTGTTCTGGGACCTCGCAATTCACAAATTAAGCACTGATACTGCCCCAGTGACAGCTCCTGTACCTTTATTTCTGATAGTGCAGAATAGTATCAAAATATGGAAGAGCAAAGAGAAATTGGCCCAAATAAGTCTCATTTGCATACTTAATATTCTCACTGTTTAGACTTACAGTTACAGTCAAGCCCAAAATTATTCATACCCCTGGCAAATTCTGACTTAAAGCTTTTGTTCAAATATAAATAATAGTTTGTCCCCACAATGATGCCTCTTCTACATCGTCTTATCTTTTGGCAGAAGCTTGTGTCATGTCTGGTCAAAAAAAAATTGTTGGTTGAATAAAAGTAACTTTAAGTCAAAATTTGACAGAGGTATGATTAATTTCAGGCTTGACTCTATATAGCATAGTGAAATTTAACACTGTGAGATGTGATAGCAGAAAGGACCTGATACACCTGTGCCTTTCTACAGGGTTAGTGTGATTTCACAAAGTAGGACATTTATGTTGATCCTTGAACAACATTTTAGTTAGCCAATCAGATTTAAGAGATATGTTTACATTTTATGTTAAAGGGTCACGAAACACCAAAACACATTTTTTGAGATGTTGACAGTCATATACTAAAAAGTAAAATTATGTTGTTTTTGCATTATTTTGAGCAAATTCGTTCTTCCCATTGAAAATAAATTTTGAAGCTACGTCACGGTCATGAGATCCTTTTGTAAATTCCAGCGTAGAGACTGGATGTTTGTAGCGTCCAGTACAACGTGACGTCTTTGAGTTTTCAGCATCAATTCATGAGAAAGACTTGGTCCAAACCAATCAGCGCGCTCTATTGTCAATGAGGTGCAACTTCTTTAATATGCATGATACAACTTCGAAGACTGTTCTCACCTGTTACAGTGTTCAGACGGCAGAGAGATGCCATGTTGTGTAGCTACTTGTACATTAAGGTAGTGTAAAAAAAAAAAAAACACCAGTGAAGAAACTCAACACAGAGGAACATAAAAACCTCACTGCCAGCTAGCATTTCGGAAGTGTCATCAAGCAAGGCGCTTTCACGGCGATCACTCGACGCAGAAGTATAAACCAGGCTTTAGGGTTTTATGTGCTTCATTGTTATACAACTATTATTCCCCTTAGGTAAGGATTTTAGGTAAGGATTAGGTATGGCCTACATTTTTGAACAGGAATGATATTCCACAATCAAATAATATATCCAGGATCCTACTTGGCAAAATGACACCTACTCACTATAGTTGGACACTTCTCTGATGATCTCTCTGCGAGGCACCAGAACTAATCTCTCCAAAAATGTCGCTTAATAGTTTTTCTATGACGTGTCCCTCTCCTCATCCTGCCTCTGGTCATATATAAAGCACGAGAGCACAATGCATACATGTGGGGTTGATCTCTGACGGGATATGGGTTATTGGTTGCGTACACTCAGCGCACAGCAAATGACTGAACTGGCCACATTTGACATTTAACCGTATGCTTTATGTATGTTTGATAGAGGATCCTTGTACTGTACAGGGGCAGAAAAATGGAAATCAAAAATTGTGAGGAAAAAAGTATACTCTCTAGAGTGTAATTAGTAGGTTAAGCTGGATGTGGCATGTGGTTTGTATGTTTGTTACATTGAAATGTGTTAAACATAAAACAATGATTATGAATATCTTCAGGAAAGACATGAATGTCCATGTTTGAGTCCATATGACTTTCCTTGAATTAAAGGAACATGCAAACAATATTAAATAAACAGTGCATTCTTTGCGCACAGTTTGGCCATAATCAGTGAAACAGCACTTGAGCTTACAGCCTAAATTTAAGGATATATTGATACATAAGCTTCACTAGTGTTACATCAACACTGTGAATGTGGAAGGCAAAGTAAGGCGTGTATTTGTGTGTTTGACTTCTCATACGGCAGATGTGGCAGTTGGTTTGACAAAGATGCTTTGCGCAATATCCTCTTTGTTGATCTTCTTCAGTGCTGTGCAAAGCGTATCAATGTTAGCCGAATCCTGGCTCGCCCAGTGCGACAGAAGTGCCTGGATGGGCCTTTCCTCTTGCTTGAAATTAGCAATGTGTTCTTCTTTGTATCCAAGTAGCCCGGCTAGGCTGCACCAGTCGGTTTCCTCATTGGCTGCTGACTCCTCGCCTTCACAGGTACGATTTAGCAGTTTCTCCACCTCCTCCCGTGTGTGTAAGGGCAAAGACAGAGCCGAACCTCCATCTATCTTGACCACTGGAACAAAAAGGATATATTTAGCTAAATATAATATATAAATATACCTAAAACAAGATTATTATATTATTATTATTATTATTATATTATATTACATTATGTTATATTATGATATATTGTTATATTATATTATATATTATATATTATATTATATTATACTATAATATTCATTCATTTATTTTCTTGTCAACTTAGTCTCTTTATTAATCTGGGGTCGCCACAGCAGAATGAACTGCCAACTTATCCAGCCAATTTTACGCAGCAGATGCCCTTCCAGCCGCAACCCATCTCTGGGAAACATCCACACACTCATACACTACGGACAATTTTAGCTTACCCAATTCACCTGTACCACATGTCTTTGAACTGTGGGGGAAACCGGAGCACTCGGAGGAAACCCACGCGAACACAGGGAGAACATGCAAACTCGGCACAGAAATGCCAACTGACCCAGCCCAGCCCAGCCGAGGTTCGAACCTGCGACCCAGCAACGTTCTTGCTGTGAGGCGACAGCACTACCTACTGCGCCACTGCGTCACTATATTATATTATATTTTATTATGTTATATTATATTATGTTATGTTATATTATATTATGTTATATTATATTATATTATACTATGTTATATTATATTATACTATATTCCATTTTATTATAGTATATTATACTATTTTATGTTATATTATATTATATTATATTAATACTATATTATGTTATATTATATTGTATTATATAATATAATAGTATATTATAGTATATTAAACTATATTATATTATATTTTATTATATTATATTATATTATAGTATAGTATAGTATAGTACAGTATAGTGTAGTATAGTATAGTATAGTATATTAAACTATATTATGTTATGTTATATTATATTTTATTATAGTATAATATATTATATTATATTATATTATATTATATCATATTATATTATATCATATTATATTATATTATATTATATTATATTATATTATATTATATTAT
>CAIGQZ010033055.1:169030-186006 GCA_903798205.1 Danio tinwini
AAATAAATAAATAAATAAATAAATAAATAAATAAATAAATAAATAAAAATAAGAATAAATTAAAATAATATAATAGTATTTGTCAAATGTAAATCTAAGCTACATATTAATTCATATTATTTCCCTCTACAAAGTATTTCCCTTTTAAAGAAAACAAATGTAGTCGAAGGAGCTAAACGTCTCTCTGAAACACACTTTTGATAAGCTACATTACAAAATTGTTTGGTATTTTCATTTAGTTTTTTGTTTTCTCTTTGGAGTAGAAATGTATATATTCCATACTTTTAACTAGGTGCGCCTGAAAAGTGTGAGCGTATCACTCCGCTCCAAATGTGCACGCCTCCATTAGAAATAACCCACTTGCACGCACAAAAGACATAGTATGTGAACGGCCCTTAGTTAATAGGCTCAGCCATAGTTAATCAAATGTGCATATGTATTAGCCTCCGGTGTACAAGCTTGGAACTTTAAACTATTGCACAGTTGGCATAACATTATTTAGTTTTGTTCTGTGCAGAAACGCAGTGTTGATAAAACTTTGCAATTAATTAACCGTGACAGAATAAAGTGCAGTTAATAGTGAAATCGGTTAATCATTGCATCCCTAACTTCAACATAGGTTTGACTGTAGTTTCTAGGTAAAATAAACACTATAAAGCAGTATGATGCCAACAACATTTGTTCCTTTTCAAACTAATGATATTTACACGTGCATTGTATCAATGAATAAAGGATTATTTTGTGCAGTTATTGGTCAACATTAAATAAATGCTGCAAAAACATAATAATGTGCAATGTATGTTTGACTCACCTATCTACTTCTCAGGTATGGTCAGTTTGCTTGGTAGCTCACATAGTACAGTGTACTTATGATGCAAAGTGCTTGATTCAAGTCCAGTGAAACACAGTTCCACAAAATAGATAAAGGTCATGTGACATCAAGGTTAAAATGACATGTTCACAAAGCACTTGTATCCTACATTTGCTTTAGAAAAAACTATCGGTTGGGTTTTATGGAAAGTTGGCCAGTCTGGGTTCGTTGGTGATCTGTAGGACAAGTCATTCTTTTGCATGAACGTGCACAAGAAGCACACGTCAAGCATTCAAAAATCTCACCCTAACTAACGCATAAAAAAATTTATATATATATATATATATAACTGTTCCACCTGAAAGACATATATATATATATATATAGACAGCGCCCTCTAGTGGATCTGTCATCTGAAACATGCAAGAAAATGCAATGTATTTCCCGTTTAAACATCCTTTAGGAATAAATGTAGGCAGAAGCATGTATTTTCTATGAGCCTGGGTTAAAAAAAGGCTTATAATAGTGAGTAAAGAATATATATTTTCTGTAATTAATTTAGTTCATAGGTCTCAAACTCGATTCCTGGAGGGCTGCAGCTCTTTGCTCCAAGCCTAATCAAACAAAGCTGATTCAGCTAATGTAGGTATTCAAGACTACTAGAGACTATTAAGCTGGTGTGAGTTGAAGGTGGTTTGGAGCTAAACTATGCTGAGCTGTGACCCTCCAGGAATTGATTTAATTAATATATATTTTTCAATTAGGTCAAAAAGGGTTTTACAAATGATCACATTTTTTGGGATGCAAATGTATGTTAAGATGATCTAAGGGTTTGTACCTGTATGTGGAGGCCCCTGGCCGTCCTGCAGGCTCTGACTGTCCACTGAGATGCCGCTGTCACTGTGTAGTTTCTCTCCCTCAGGAGAAGGAGTCTGACTGGGGTTTTCGCTGCACGCCCGGTTATTGGCTTGCTTATTCTGCTTACAACTGTTCCACCTGAAAGACATCAGAAGGTAACATCAGCATTTATTTCTGAATTAAAAGACAACTTTTTTTCGCCGCCAGCCATTGTTTAGACAGGCAGACACTCCCACCCAAACACACCCCATAAGCTGAGCCAGAAACTGAGATGTCAGGCCACTCAAACAATGATTTGAAAGCACTAGGACATTCACACCCTAAAGCAACCAAAGCGGGTCAATGTTACATCCTCCCGCTGTGATTTTAATATTTTATGACCCCTTTTCTCTATAATCGCCATCTGTTACTCTTCAGAAAACTCTCAGGCTTGTTTTAATTTTCATCAACATTGATTTATGTCTGCAAAAACATGCAGTGTAATAAAATGCTTGAATTTTTACAGTAAAACAGTTCACTACAATAAAAGTCCTTCAAGTGATTAATGGTAAAGTCCCTTACTACAGTATATACAGTGCAAGATCTAAGAAATCTAACGAGACATTTCATACATTTAAAGTGAAAAAAAATATCTTATTATTTAAAGAGAAAAAACACTCTGATGCATGACATTTAAGAGATTATTTATTTAAACAATTGTTCAATCCAAGCAGTATATTAGAGTTTTATGCTTTATATTCATTCATTTATTCATTTTCTTTGGCTTAGTCCCTTATTTATCATGGGTCGCCACAGTAGAATGAACCACCAACTTATCCAGCATATGTTTTACGCAGTGGATACTTTTCCAGCTGCAACCCAGTACTGGGAAACACCCATACACTCTTGCATTCACACACACACACGCACTTATACACTATGGCAAATTTAGTTTACCCAATTCACCTACACCGCATGTCTTTCGATCATGACATGAAGGTGATTTTATACTTGAATTTGACACTATTAGTATTATATTTTGTCTTTATAAAGGTACAAAACACATTTAGGGGTGACACGGGTTAGCACTGTCACTGGTTTGAGCCCGGCTGGGTCATTTGGTGTTTCTGTTGTTCTGTTCTGTTCTCCCCATGTTCGTGTGGGCTTCCTTTGGGTGCTCCGGTTTCCGCAACAGCCCAAAGACATGCACTATAGATGAATTGAACAAACTAAATTGGCCTTAGTCTATGTGTGTACATGTGAGAGTCTATGGGTTTTTCCCAGTACTGGGTTGCAGCTGGAAGGGCATCCACTGTGTAAAACATATGCTGGAATAGTTGGCAGTTCATTCCATTGTGGTGACCCCTGATAAATAAAAGGATTAAGCCGAAGGAAAATGAAGGAATTAAACTGATTTTAGACTTTAATAGGCTGCTATACCTTTTAGCATTATATAATGTAATCAAACTACATAAGCAATTCTATAGAAATCTATATAGTTTACAAATCTTACAGAGTAAAGTTTTTATCAATATATTGAAATATGCTGTCTAGATCAGTGGTTCTCAAACTGTGGTACGTGTCCGTACCCTTTGACGAAAACGATTACATTGATTATAACAATTACAGTGCTGTTCCATGAAGCGTACAATCACACCAGTGTGCTTAGAATGTTTACTTTAGGTCATCGCGTCATCACATGCTCAAAATCAACCTGCTTTGGCACAGAGCCACAGAAAGAGGAATGCGGCACTTGTGGAGCTGATACACGTTAGCACTTTTGCAGACTATCGCTAATGCTATTGAAATTCGAAAAGTATTCATAGTGCTTCACTTTTTCCACATTTTTTATGTTACAGCCTTATTCCAAAATGGATTAAATTCATTTATTTCCTCAAAATTCTACACACAATACCCCATAATGACAATGTGAATTTTTTTTTGAATTTGTCACAAGAAAAACAACAAAAAAACTAAAACATCACATGTACATAAGTATTCTCAGCCTTTGCCGTAAAGCTCTAAATTGAGCTCAGCTACATTCTGTTTCCACTGATCATTCTTGAGATGTTTCAGCAGCTTAATTGGACTTCATCTGTGGTAAATTCAGTTGATTACACATGATTTGAAAAGGCTGTCTATATAAGGTCCCAGGGTTGACAGTGCATGTCAAAGCACAAACCAAGCATGAAGACAAAGGAATTGTCTGTAGCTCTCCAAGACAGGATTGTCTCGAGGAGCAAGGCTGGGAAAGGTTACAGAAAAATGTCTGCTGCTCTGAAAGTTCCAATAAGGACAGTGGCCTCCTTCATCGTTAAGTGGAAGATGTTTGGAGCCACCAGGACTCTTTCTAGAGTTGGCCGGCCATCTAAGCTGAGTGATCGGGGGAGAAGGGCCTTAGTCTGGGAGGTGATCAATAACCCGATAGTCACTCTGTCTGAGCTCCAGCGTTCTTCTGTGGAGAGAGGAGAACTTACAGAAGGACAACCATCTGTGCAGCAATCCACCAATCAGACCTGTATGGTAGAGTGGCCAGATGGAAGCCACCCCCCGCCTGGAATTTGCCAAAAGGCATCTGAAGGACTCTCAGACCATAAGAAACAAAATTCTTTGGTCTGATAAGACTAAACTTGAACTCTTTGGAGTGAATGCCAGACGTTACGTTTGGAGAAAACCAGGCACCGCTCATCACCAGGCTCATACCATCCAGTGAAGTGAACCATAGTGAAGCATGGCGGTGGCAGCATTATGCTGTGGGGATGTTTTTCAGCAGCAGGAACTGGAAGACTAATCAGGATAGAGGGAAAGATGAATGCAGCAATGTACAGAGATATACTAAATGAAAACCTGCTTCAGAGTGCTCTTGACCTCTCGACGGTTCATCTTCCAGCAGGACAATGACCCAAAGCACACCGCCGAAATATCAATGGAGTGGCTTCACAACAACTCAGTGAATGTCCTTGAGTGGCCCAGCCAGAGCCCAGCCCTAAACCCTATTGAACATCTCTGGAGAGACTTGAAAATGGCTATAGACCGTCTCTTCCCATCCAACCTGTTAGAGCTTGAGAGGTACTGCAAAGAGGAATGGGGAACAGGTGTGCCAAGCTTGTGGCATCATATTCAAAAAGACTTGAGGCTGTAATTACTGCCAAAGGTGCATCCACAAAGTATTGAGCAAATGCTGTGAATACTTATGTACATGTGATGTTTCAGTTTTTTTTTTGTTTTTTTTTATAAATTTGCAACAATTTTAATACATCTTTTTTCACATTGTCATTATGGGGTATTGTGTGTAGAATTTTAAGGAAATAAATTAATTTAATCAAAGTGAAGCGCTATGAATACTTTCCGGATGCACTGTATAGACTATATTTATGAGGTCCAAGCAACATTTCCAGGTTTTGATGAATATGTTACTATTTGTTAATGCTTTACATTTAAGTACAGCAGTTTTCTTTTTACTTTAAGGACAGTAGCCCACTAATATTAATTAACTTTTAAAAGCACATTTTAAACATTGACTTTTTATTTTTTTTATTTTGTCACCTATAAGCACAGTACAGTGTTATTTTTCTAACTATTTATAATGTTTAAAGTGGCTTACAATCATAAATATTCTTAATAATAGGAATTAATCTTCCTCGTCATTGATGTGGTACTTGATGAAAAAGTTTGAGAATCACTGGTCCAGATTACTGTATTGCAAAATGTGTCAGAAATGGAAGTGGAGTTATTTAATATGATCTGGGATCAGTGTCTCTGCTTTACCCCACATAATAAACAATGTGCTCGTGATGAATCAGATGGAAGAACAGCCTAGAAGCATTTTCCCCTTCCTCACTCTTATATAAATAGCTGAACTAAAGCCTGCATGGCACTGTGTGGTTAATAAGTGAAGATAAAAATATCACGGGGAGGAAATATCTGACCGTTTAAATATGATGAAGGCCACCAGGCCCAACAGCACCGCAGCCAGTATGGAGGTGTAGATAGGAATGAGGTTGTCACTCAGCCCATGGAGCCTCTTCAGCCCAGGGTCAGCCGTGGTCACGCTCTCCGTAGGATTGTCGGGTGAAAGCTTCTCTGTATATGAGACAACTGATGGACCAGGAGAAGAAAATGTATGTATTGAAGGTGAAGGTGTGAAATATGGAGTAGGAGGAGGAGCAGAAGGAGAAGGAGAGCTGTTAGGAGCATCTAAATCTGTTGGAGGAATGGGGAAAAGACAAAGAAAAAAAATAGTTTACACAGTCTGTTAGTTGTTAAAAAGCAGTTTTAGTATGCATGATGGCATGAGAAATGTCTAAAGCAAGTTAAAAAAACATAAATCATGTAGTTATTTCAAATGAGCCATAAACGCATGGTTGAGTCAACAGTGAATCGAGGCAAACAAACAATACATAAAAAATGAGTTATGATGCATGTCATGTACTGTTTCACACACACTCAAGAAGATATTTTGCAGAAAAGAAGATATTTTAAAACACGTAAGGACCCCATTGCCCGTTATATGGACAAAAAGAGTTCTGTAAAATATCTTCTTGTGAGTTCTACAGAAATTTATACAGAAAAACTCATGCAGGTTAGAATCTTTTCGGGGTATATTTATTTAAGATAAAGTCAGATACATCAGTAGACCTATAACATGGAATCAGTGCAGGGGTGGATCAAGGGGTGGGGTCAGAAGGGCACCGGCTCATGTTTAAATCAGTTTGGCTCCTGTAGTGTCCCTCTCCTTTAAGTGATTGCTGATTTTCGGACATAAAGATGCACTTTTAATTAATGTTGAACTCTGAAGGATATTTTTGGAACTACTTCAGCTATTTTTCTTGTATGACAAGTGCTTTCATCCCTGTAGATCGACTGGCTTGTTCTGAAACAGGGATTAAAATTGTTACAATGTAGCTTGGTGTGGTTGTTAATCAGAGTTACAGGGTTTATTTTCCACGATTCTGCTCATAGCTGTCATATATGCGTTATTTCAAATTTACCATTTTGAGCTATTATGTCAACAGTAAAGGTGCGCTTCATGGCAAAATCGATAGTGAAAGCAAAGACGGGTTCTGTGCTCTCATTTACCCTGCAACATGGACGATTTCTGTTAATTACTGTGCATTTTTAGCACTATAAGGTTAAAAAAACAATTGACAGACATCATTTACCGAAAATCTTCAGTTAGCGTGACTTGGTATCTGATATCTATGACAAATATCCCGTCTAAAAAAATCGGCTTTTTTAAATAGCTCTATCATGCATGACATTTACCACAAATGAAAGCTGTGCATCAGGGAAGCATTTCCGAAAACCTTTATTAGCCAACTAAGGTTGCAAGTTGCGTTTCCCAAATCCATTGTTCCAACGAACATTCGCAAACTGCATCGCAAACTTGTACGCTTGCAGCTACACCTCTAGAAATGTAGTTAGAAGCATAATTCCTGCTGTGTTCTATTCCCTGTTATCCCCCCTGAGCCCTATTCATTTAGAATGTTCCAACATTTAAACTTGGAATGCTAAAAAAAAACATTAAAGTCATCACTCTTAGGTGTAATTTGCTTTCAAATAATTTTTTTACAGTTCAGTTTTAGCGATCTTAATATTGACAATTGGGTTCCCTTCGCAGTGCACTTTGAAAACATTGATGCTATTTTGAACACAGCCGTGGCTCATGATGAAAGCTATAGGTGACCTATTATTTAAAAGCGGAATTTACATTACGTCTCCGAAGCTTGTAAAAACAAAGATATATATAATTTATATATGAGATTAGAGTGTTAGCTAAGTGGTTTTTATGTTTTAGAATAGAATATGGAATAATATTTGTAAAGGAAAGTTAATATAGAAAACAAGTGCATGTTTATATCAAAAGTAATATAGTATTTTTTTAAATGTGTGTGTGTGTGTGTGTGTAAAACAATATCATTTGCACAAAAAAAGTATGGGTTTTTTCCTCTAAAGAAGTTGTTACTTCACCCTGTTTAGAGCGTCATTATAGGCGTTTTATGTTATAACTAACGTGGTTCAAATGATGGATCTGTGACAGAGAAACTATGGTTTTGGGAAAAAACTCGTCACTTCATCATTCTTTTCCCAAACTATGCATGGTACTATGATAGTTCAGCCACGAGTTATGTCGGTGTGTGGGAAACACATCCCTGGTTAGTACTTAACATATTTGAACATGTTCTTCACAGTCAGAGATTAACCCAAAATACAGAGTTATTTCAGTTTGGTGAACTAATATCCACACTAACCATTTTTTGCAAAAACAAAGTGAACTGACAATTTTTTTCATTAAAGCGATGGTTAAAAATATGCAGCTAAAAATATGATTTTCTGATATCTCTGATATTTGCACATGTAAAATTAACCCCTGAAAATATGATAGGCCTATATATATATATATATACACACACACACTCACCAGCCACTTTAATAGGTACACCTTACTAGTGTCGAGTTGGACCCACTTTTGCCTTCAAATCTGCCTTAATCCTTCATGGCATAGATTCAACAAGGTACTGGAAATATTCCTTAAAGATTTTGGTACATACAGTATTGACATGATAGAATCACACAGTTGCTGCAGATTTGTCGGCTGCACATCCACGATGTGAATCTTCTGTTCCACCACATCCCAAAGGAGTTATCAGCAGATATCAGTTATATGTTATAAACATATAGCGCAAGCACCAGTTGAATAACTTGGCTCCCCTCTGTAAACTGTGGCCCCTCATTGGTCCCTGCCTTTAGAAATTCATTTAAATTAGATTCAGATATTCAGATAATTCAGATAAATTAGATTCCAATGAATCTGTGCCAACAAAAATGGAAAGTTCTGCCCACATTTGAAATGTGTTAGCTACTAAATAGTGTGGAAAAAGTTTACAGATTGCATTTGGGTCTAGTCGATACAAAAAAAAAAACAGCCCGGAAAATGTAGTAAAATTGAGTAAAAGCAGATTAGTACTAAGACTGCTTTGTCTTGGCCCTGTGAGCTCTGTTCGCCGGAAAGCTAAAAAAAAAAGATTCTTTTGATCGGATTAACTTTGATTTGATTGAGGGCAGTAATAAACAGGCTTTGTCCTGAGTCAAACCTAATGGACACTCGACCAGTGCAGGAGACTGTGATTAGATTGGAGAGGTAGAAGCTCAACCCAAGTAGGACAGGCCTCGCCCCGGGCCGTTGTGTGTGTGTGTGTGTGTGTGTGTGAGTGTGTGTGTGTGTGTGTGTGTGTGTGTGTGTGTGTGTTAGTAAGTTTGTGTGTGTGAATGGGTGGTGTAAGTTATACCATGGACAGATGGACAGACACATTGAAGATCATCAGATATTCTGGCTGTAGGGGGATGGAGGGGTCACTGGGGGTTTGGTTTGGGGAAGGGCCATGCTCTAGGGAATGTTCTGTATGGATTTATTGATTCAAGTACTGCAGCACAAAACATTTTGGAGGGAAATTTGGCCATGTGAGCTTGTTTTGTGGCAAGCTTAATAATTTACCAAATTCATGAAACACAAGCTGAACAGAAATAGCTTCTGTTGAAACAGTGTTCGTGCGTGTGATTTCTTATTTTTGAAGAGCGCTGTTAAGCCCACTTCCCTACCTCAATGCCATTTCTTTGTGAATGCAGTTGTTATACCATTCCAGTTATTTGTTGAATGGTTATCTACATTCTGCAAATAGTTTTTTGCACATAGATGTGTGGTTGCTAGGGTGTTCTGGTTTCTAGATGGTTGCTTATAGAGTGCAGCAGTTTCACTTTGTTTGTTAAAGGTGCCATAAAATATATATATATTATCATTCTTCTTATTATTATTTTTATTATTATTATCATCATTATTACAGCAGTTGTTGTTATTAATATTGTCTTAAATGTCAAAACTCAAAGGTCTAATGAGGTCAAGTGAAAGAAAATAATTAGTCCCTTATAATAATTATAATTTTCATAATTGTACATGCCTGTGCATGTTTTTGTCTCTTTTTTCTTCTGTTGTGACTCATTTGTATTTTACCCTCCAAAATCTCCTAACTGCAAGCAAGTTAACATTTAGACTCTCATCGGTGATATTCTTATGTATTTAGAGTGAGTGCCACACAAAAAAGAAAAACACACCAAGTTTCATATCATTCTAAAAGCACAAATAAGTAAAGATTAAGTAAATGAACATGCATCTAATTATCTGGTCTCTACAATTGTCCTATTTAATTGTCACAAAAAATCTCTTTAAGTGCTAGCTTTTAGAAGAGAGATCCACCAGAAACCATTATATAAGTTTACAGATCTTACAGTAACTCTTTTTTGGAATTTGAGTTCCTCTAATGACTTTCAAAGTGCTTCGAGGTCTTAGTGTAAGGAAACAGGGACTCTAGAACCTCAGTACTGACAAAAAGTGCTTGAACGATCCCAATTGCTACAAAAGGGTCCTGCAAGTACTGCAAAGACTGTACGTGGTTCCTCAAGGAACCCTTTTTTGAGGGAAAGAGATTTAAGGCACTAAAAATGCATTTTGAAATTCCTTGAGTACTCAGCAGGGTATTTGAAGCACCTTTACTTTTTACAGTGTGGGGTGGTACCTTTTCAAAAGGTACAAATTTGTACCAAAAAGGTCTATATTAATACCTCAAGGGTACATATTAGTACCTTAAAAGTACAAAAGTGTTTCTCTTAAAATTTGTTGGTACTAATACTTTTGAGGTGCCAATATGGACCCACCACCCTAGTGACAGCTCACGTACCTTTATTTCTGAGAATGTACCTGGACATACCTACAGTATAGGCTGGAGAATAAGAAGAATAACACAAGTTCAGCACATGAAAATAGCATACCGTTAGCCTCAAACACCATTGTTTTCTCCTTGTGTAAATGCTATTAGTGTAAAATTACAGTGATAAAACAGGAATAAAACACAGATTGTGATGATCCACATGGAATTATTATTATGCATGCCCCAGGTTGAATTTGTTTGACCACGTTTTCTACTGAGATTACAACATTATTTTCCCTCTGATTTTTAAGTTTATCTAAGCTTGTTTTAAACATATTATATATGTGGGACTCTTATTTTGAAAACAGTAGAAGTATGAAGAGTAAATGAATTTCTGTAAAACATGCAGCCATGCTTCTCGTATGTTTACAGCTTATTATGCTTTTTAATGCATTTAATTATTGTTTTTTTGGTAGTTTAACATGTATATTGTAAAAAACTACCATGTAAAATTGTAATGTGGCAACAAACACAAGTAAAGTGCTGAGTGTAACTATTTACTGCACGTTTTTCCTGGCAAGAAGTTTCTTTGTTTATTGTGATAATTAACACAAATAAGTTATAATATATAGCCGCAAGCAGGGATGGGCAGTATTTATGACACATGTATTTCAAATAAGTATGTTAAACGCAAAATAGTATATTGTATTTTGTATTTGATAGAATTGATGAAAATGACTTAATATTTTGTATCAAAATACTTTAGTGTCTTGTATTTTTCTGTATTTCTAAAACACTGTAAAATACTTTGTAAGAAGTCTACATGATGACATCATAAAAATGTGTCCTTTAATAGTGGTGTTTTCTCAGTTATTTGCCAGGATTTGAAATCAGACTACAAAACTGATTAATATTGGAGAGGTTGATACATGCTTGGAGTATGGATGGAAATTATGCATCACATATAAAGAAAGTAGCAAAGAATAGCAGGGGTAGATTTGGGAACAAGTCAAAATATGACAGGAAAATAAGACAAACAACATAAATAAGTCCTACAGTGGCGACACCTACAATACTTCATTGGCTGTTTCAAATGCCAGTAGCTGATCTGCAGGTGCCCTTTATACATAGTTTATTACAAACGTTGACATAGTTATCAGTATGAGACAAAAACATTTAATAAAAAACTCCCAACTCAGGTTTTATGGCAGCAAAAACAGATAGCTTACATTTTTTGGAGATATTATGATTTATATTGTGTATTGAAAAGTACAATTGCAAAAAAATAAATAAATACATGACTTATGGAAATGACTAAAACTGGAGATTTCAGTAGTTTTCAGAAATCATGATTTTTACATTGAGCATTGAAGATTTTATTATCAAAAAATATATATTTTTTAAAAATGTAAAATAACCTTTTCATATATCTCTCTTTTAAAATATAAGACTGTTATGAGATGGTGGCAATTCTCACAATAGATAAGTGATATAGAGAGAGATATAGTAATATTTTCCAACTCATTATCTGCATTACAGTTTTTCTCAGTCGCTTTGGTGCATTTCTCACAACACTATAAAGGCCCAATCCCAATTCTACCCCTTAGCCCTTCCCCTTACCCCCCTCGTTTTGTGCGTTCCCGTCAAGGGGTAGTGGTGTCCCAATTCTCTTTAGCTTGGCAAGGTTATACATCATTTTTCAGGAGCACACTTGAAACCAAGGGGTAAAAAAAAATCCCAGAATACACCTGCCACAATGACAGTATTGCTGATCCACAAATTAGTATTTTTTGTCATTATTACAAATTTATACCACAAACAAACATATGTTTAAATATATTCATAACCGCGTTCATGTTTTACTGTCATGCTTTAAAAAAAAAAAAAAAAAACACTAAATTTTGTGATCTATAACTATAATCATAACTCTTGTACAGCGGTCCCACAACATTCTGACACTCGATGACATTTGAACACCCTGTCAGAAAAGTCTTATGGCTGGGAATGAGCCTTTTACAGTGTCTGCTATAATGTTAATGTTGTTTTTGGTGTGTTTACATTGATGAATATGGCCACTGTGTAAATACACAGTATAGTTACGATCTTATTGCCACATTAGATCGTTATGATAACATAATATATGCCTTCAGTGATTTCCTGAAGATAAATACCAAAAAATAACACAACTGGAATAACTACAGCAGTCGTCATCGTCTGATCTCATATGAAGCAAGAGATTGCGATGACGTATGATGACGTGTGCAGGTGTTGAAGTGCTGTCCCAATTCTTAGGGGTAAGTTTTAAAGCCCTTCCCTTTAACCCTCGGTTGTAAGGGCCAAGGGGAAGGAGAAGGGGTAGGAGTACAAAAATAGAATTGGGATTGGGCCATACATTTGCACAACAGTTAATGCATTTCTCGAAACAATTCGTCATTTGTGCACATCATAGTAGCAGTTTCTCATTCCTTTCAACAAATTGCGAATGCTTTTGGACATGCATCAGTTGCTTTCATACAACTCTCACAATGCTGTGAATAAATTATAATTGTAAAGAGCATAAAATGTGAAACATACATATTCAGCGTCTTGTACTCAGATACCTCACTAAATACAGTGATGTCTGACTTTACTGTAGTTTTCAAATGGCTGTGCAAATAGTATATAGGGCTGTCTTGAGCTTTTTTAGTAAGTGTCACGAAAATCTGACTCTTGCTCTTTTGCAAAATGTACAGAGTAAAGAGTCATAATAAAAACATGACAAAGCCATTTGACTATCTTGTTCATAAACAATGGTGACAGGACTTCTCATCATGATGACACACACACTTTCATTGACATAAAAGCTTGCTTTTGAGGAATGAACTATCCATTTTACAGTTTGTCTCATTTGCTAAGACACGCTCAGTGAAACAGGATTCACTTGATCTTCATCATCACTATCCTATCAGAGCAGAAGACAAGTCGGTAACACTTTATAATAATTACACACTATGAATCATTTATTAAGCATTAGCAAATAGTGAATTCATTATCTGTTAAGCCTAAAATCTACATTAATAAACGTTAGTAAGCTGTTTATAACTGCAGCTACAAATGCTGTATTATTGACTTAAGCACTTTTATAATGTGGTTAATAATTGTACTTTCATACTTTGGTAATGATTTATTTTTATTACTAAATTAAGTATTTCATTATTTACAAACTAGTTATTTAAGCATGATGCACATACACAAATGAAACTATATTACATGAAAAAAAATATTTGCAACTTTATCTAAAATAAAATTGCTGTACAGTTTAAACATTGCATCCTATTATATTGGTAAATTACTATATTGTTGTTGTTTTATCCAATTTTATGTCATATTTTGACACTCCTGTTATTCAGCAATAAACTTTACAGTAATTTTACCTTTTAGATATGATTGCAAAGATTATTGTTCATTTGATACCAAGCCTTTAATTGTCATTTATAAGGGATTTATAAAGCATAAACAGTCGTCACTTTAGATTAGGTCACAAAACTGGATGAAGTTGAGTTAATAAAGCATTTATTAACATACATAGTAACCATTACTACTGTATATGCCTGAATAATAAGGTATACTGATTATTTAACGATTAATAAACTATTTCCATAGTTTATTAATCATTTACTAACTCATTTTAAATTATATTAAAAATCTCCAACTACTCTTAAATACAAATGGTTTGTAAATAATGCAATACTTCATTTAGTAATGAAAAATCAACCAGTCACAAATTATAAAAGTACAATTATTAAGCACATTATAAATGTGGTTGTCAATAATACAGCATTTGTAGCTGCATTTATAACTGATTACTAACGTTTATTAATGTAGTTAATGCTTAACAGATAATGAATTGACTAGATGCTAATGCTTAATAAATGATTCATAGTGTGTAGTTATTATAAAGTGTAACCGACAAGTCTTGTAAATGTGCAAACTCTTTCTCTTTGGATTGACACAATTTTCCCCAACATTTTTCAAAACACTTAACACGGATGTTATTCAAGCAGTCTAAAATCCATTGTTTAAGCTATGGTCACCAAACAGAAACTATCTATTCCTAACTATTAGAAACTTCCAACATCAGTATGAAATCACTGAAGCACTGGTTTGACACACCTTCACACAAATCATTAGCAATCAGTGCGCAAACCTTATAAAAACAGTGGAAGGTCTGTGCAGTTCTGTGTCAGCATGGATGGAGGAAGTCAATAGTGGCTATGTCTTATACTCCAATAGATGTGAGTGTATTTTGGTTTACATGTGTTTTTTTCTAATATTTACAGTATTTTATTATTTTTGTCTGTTTAGTTTTTATACAGTAACAGTATTTCAGTAATCAGCCACAGTTTGAAAAAAATGTCATGAATTCAATATAAATTTAATCAAAGCATTTCTTATTCTGGAATCAATTCTTTGCAAAAAGGCAAATCTGACAGCCCAAATTAAAAGACAACAAATGGCATTGGCAATAGGCTACAATAGCAAGCAATGGTGCACTGGTTCACACAGAGTTCTGTGTTTTGTTGTCCGTTGTGAAATAATTGAAAGAGCTCTGTTTGAAGGTAAAATTAGCTTTTGTTGCATATTTTAAATGTTTTCACACGATATGTGCATTTTGCAAGCAAAATGTGTCATTTTGACCATGAGCGCCGCTGTTTAGGCCTGTGTGTTAACTGTTTTGAAAATGTGGAGTTTCAAACTTGTAAGCAAGTGACACGCCTTTGCAGGTTATCAACTAGGTTTTGCAGTTTGTACTAATTGTTTTGAGAAATGCATTAACTGTTGTGCAAATGTAAATAGTGTTGTGAGAAATGCACCAAAGCCACTGAGAAAAACTGTAAATGGTTTTTACAGTGATTAAAGGAATCATCTTCAAGATAGTAATTTCTGTATGAAATTTGTACAAAATCTATACTAAAATCAAAGAGAAACACAAATGAATACCTCTTTATGTACAGTAGAGGTGAATGAGGTGCTGAGAAGCTGACTTAAACTTGCTCAGAGAAATGCTGTTGTTATCAAAGATTGTTTACTTCATTAAGTCAGTTTAATGGTGAAGGGACTGATCGAATATGCCTATTTTTTGGTCATGCTCCCTTGTATAAGAATGTTGCAGTATTTTCAAAACTACAAACATACAGTGTTTTATTTTGATACATTTTGCGGCTGCTGTATTTTGCAGTATATTTTGATACACTTAAAATGGAGGTATTTGGTATTATATTTTAAAATACATTTTAATGTATTTTTGCCCAACCCTGGCTGCAAGCAGCATTCTCGGGCCCAAATCTGATCCACCAAAACCTATTTCAAACTTTTTACTCTCTTTACATTCTGGTCTTCAAAATCAGCTCTTACAGCCCTTGATTTTTCAAGAGGCCAGACAATCCCCCATTTCTCACTAACTAAAGTATGTAAAAGCAATTCTGACTACAACAGACACTAGGGCTGCACAATTAATTGAGCTTCAATTAAAATTATGACCTCAGATTGTTAAAAAAAAAAACAACAACAATCAAGATAAAACCATTATCGCATCATTTCCTGCCTCCTCTCCAGCAGTCCACATTCATTTCTCTTCAAAGTCCAATTTCACATGGAAATCAGTACAATGATGTGACTGTTTGTTAAAGTTTATTAAATTTATTTACATTTTTCTAAACACTACAATAGAACAACAGAAAACAATGACAAAATCACTCACTGCTCTTGAGTTTTATGGCTTTAACAAAAACAAAGTTTATCTCTTACAGTGAAGACTCGGCCTAAAACATTTAGCATTTAATTTTTTAGTAATCCAATTTCTGTGAAATGTGAATTTTCTCTTAAAGTTTTAGGCATAATAGCAACCGTACTGTATTTTATAATGTATATAGCTTATAGTTATAAATATATATATAGTAATATGAGTATATATAAGTAATATGGCCCACTCAAAAGTTTTAAATAATTGCAATATTGACCAAAAATAATTATGATTATGATTTTTCCCCATAATCGAGCAGCCCCGACAGACACCACTAATAATTGTCTAGAAAACAAGATTAGAGTGCCTTATGAGTCTTTATATTGTATTTGCAGGTAAATAGGTAAAAAATTCAATTTTTCGATTCATATCCGTTCCCTTTTCCTCCTGCAGTCTCTGAATAATATGACAGTCCATAACCACACACACACACACACATACACAGTGAATCACTTGGGAAGAGACACCAGACACCATCATAGACAGAGATGTTCTTTGTCAAGAAACAAAACCCCTTACCCCCCCACCCCCATGTCTCTGTAACTCCTCTGCTTCTCCGTATTGCTTTCTTTCTTTTCCATTATCTCTCCATCGCATCTCTCTCATGCATGGTTGACCTTTAGTCTGGTGGTTATCCTTCTTTTCATAAAGACGTGAATACGCACTACTGTCTTTTCCTTTCTAATGCTCAGCTTCCCGCTTCTTCATCCCTCTCGGTAGTTTATTCTACTTTTGTGTACCATTTTCTGTATTATTCATATACAAATATTGCATCAGTGGCATTAAAGGGATATTTCACCCAAAACTGAAAATTCTGTCATCGTTTAATCATCCAAAGCTGTTT
>CAIGQZ010033055.1:196006-236949 GCA_903798205.1 Danio tinwini
CGGTCTGCACTCCAGGCACTGGGTTTCTGAGTCATGGTGAACAGCGTGTCTGAGATGTCGGACAGGAAGCAGTCCAAGTCAAACATGTGGACTTCCTCTGATGCTGCTTCAGGCTCTGAGTAGATCTGACTGCTCCATTTCTCCAGACCCGTACGGCTGATGGGACTCTGTGGAGAACAGAAAAAAACACACGTCAAGTCAAGTCAAGTAGGATTTTATTGTCATTTCAACCATATACAATGAAACAAAACAATGTTAATCCAGAATTAAGGTGTTACAACATAAATTAACTAGGAAAGCTGACTAGCTTAGACAAGACAGATTGACATGAAGTGCAAATGTGCAAACAGTGAGACAATGGCCTCTATTTTAAGATATATAAGCTCAAAGTCTAAAGTGGATCAAGTCAAAAAGCACTAAGGGAAACTTATGAATCTATAAAAATAAATAGGCATATAATAAATACTACTACTAATAATAATAATAACATTACACAAATGTACTGTACATTCAGGGCCCAAAATGGCAATACGACCACATGACATATTTTCATACTTTGTGGTGATGAGGTAATAAGTCAAGATAGGCAAGGCAAGTTTATTTGTATAGCACATTTTATACACAGTGGCAATTCAAATTACTTTACATAAACAGGAATAAAAGAAAAATTATAATAAAATTATAACAAATAATAAAAGTGATTAAAAAACAGATAAAAACTGATTAAAATGTGATAGATTGTAAAAGAATGAAAAAGAAAAGAAAGACATAATAGTGCGATCTGTCGGATGTAGCACAGTGCTCATTCAGTAAAGGCACAGCTAAACATGTGATTTAAGTCTTGATTTGAACGTGCCTAATGTTGTAGCACGTCTGATCATTTCTGGAAGCTGATTCCAGCAGCGAGGGGTGCTGTTAGCAACTGAAAGCCGATTCACCCTGCTTTGACTATACTCATGGAATTTCTAGTTTATATGATCCTAAAAATCTCAGTGATCTGTTAGATTTGTATTCAGTGAGCATAAAGTATCTGTAATGTATTGAGGTCCTAGGCCATCTAGTAATTTATGGGGCAAGCATCCATCCATCCATTTTCCTTTGGCTTAGTCCTATTATTTATCAGGGGTCGCCACAGCGGAATAAACCGCCAACTATTTCAGCATATGTTTTACACAGCGGATGCCCTTCCAGTCCTGGGAAAAACACAAAAAGTCTTGCATTCACACACATACACTATGGCCAATTTAGTTTATTTAATTCACCTATAGAGCATGTCTTGGACTGTGAGAAAACACCCAAAGTAAACCCACGCGAACATGGAGAAAACATTCAAACTCCACACAGAAATGCCAAATGACCCAGCTGGAACTCAAAGCAGTGACCTTCTTGTTGTGAGGCGACTATGCTAACCACTGAGCCACCAATAGGGCAAGCAGCCTAATGAAAATATACAGCCAGCGGATTTACATGCTTTGTTCTTAACATGCATTTCTCAAAATATGCGCAGGCTAATGCGTGGCAACATTTCACAGTTTGTGCACACATGTGCCTTCAGATTCAAGTACTTACACCAGGGGTGCCCAAACTCGATTCTGGAGGGCCGGTGTCCTGCAAAGTTTAGTTCCAACCCCAATTAGACACACCTGGGCTAGCTAATCAAGCTCTTACTAGGCTTTCTAGAAACATCCTTGCAGGTGTTTTGAGGCATATTGGAGCTAAAATCTGCAGAACATTGGCCCTTCAGGACTGAGTTTGGGCACCCCTGTCATGTTTTTGTTATTGAATCGGATTAGAAAAGGATTAATCTACTGTACCCCTTCCAATTTGATCAAAATTTTAAGTTGAATCAATCTCAATCGCAACAATTAGGGTGTTTACATGAAAGTTGTGACTGAACCATAAATCTGATAACATTTATTTGTGTCAATGTAAATGTAGCCGTTGAAAGTAATGGAGTTCCATTGGAGCAGCGGGCGACGCAGTGGCGCAGTAGGTAGTGCTGTCACCTCACAGCAAGAAGGTCGCTGGTTCGAGCCTCGGCTGGGTTAGTTGGCGTTTGTGTGGAGTTTGCATGTTCTCCCTGCGTTTGCATGGGTTTCCTCCGGGTGCTTTGGTTTCCCCCACAGTCCAAAGACATGCGGTACAGGTGAATTGGGTAGGCTAAATTGTCCGTAGTGTATGAGTGTGAATGAGTGTGTTTGTGGATGTTTCCCAGAGATGGGTTGCAACTGGAAGGGCATCCGCTGCGTAAAATCGTGCTGGATAAGTTGGCGTTTCATTCCGCTGTGGCGACGCCGAATTAATAAAGGGACTAAGCCGAAAAGAAAATGAATGAATGAATGAATGAATGAAGTCTTGAGCGTTCACAGATTATGTGGCGAGCTGGGTGCACACTACATAGACTACACTAAGGGCGTACTCACACTATGCTTCTGAACCGTGCCCAGGCCCGTTTCCCGGATCGTTTGAGTAGTGTGAGTGCTCTGAATTGGGCTCAGGCACGGTTCACTTTGGTGGCCCTGGCCCGGTTGTAAGAGGTGGGCCTGAGCGCGGTTCACTTGGGCTCAGGCGCGGTACGCTTACAGTGTGAGTGCAAATGAGCCCGAAACTGAAAGCGAGACGTAACTTTTAAGGGACTGTTTCATATGGAATTATTAATAATTCGTACTATTTAATAAACGCAAACTGTCGTAGTTTATTAAAGACGCAAACCCCTCACTGCACGATAGCTGCACCTTCAGCAAACCTCCTAATTCCTGCAGCACGAGGACTTTATGATTGTTTATGAGTGTCAAAAGTGGCTGATCTGTTCGGCGAAATAGTAGACTGCGTGTCACTGCATATCATACGACTAAAACGATATAACTAAAGAAATCTCCACTGTGCTGAGCGAGAGCGCTTACTGAGCAGAGCATCATCGATGACCTAAGCGTGCCCAGGCCCAAATGTAATGTGAGTGCAGGCCATCGGTGGAGACGGGAGGGGGGACAAGCGTGCTTTGGCCCGGTTCAAGGCAACTGTACATAGTGTGAGTACGCCCTAAAACTACAAACAAAGTTGGACAACCAGTCACAACACATTTTACAGCATAATAGTTACTGAATAACTGTAATCATGTATGCATGTGAAAGCAAAATCTGAACCCACACACAGACATATATTTATTTTTCACAATCCCTACTATGTGATTCAAGAGCGAGAAGGTGACTTGTATTCTTTAATGAGCAGATAATGGTTTGAATGGTATTTCCTGTAAGCAGGACCAGACCGTGTCATTATGTTTATTGGAATATACTCAACAGCATGCCTTGTCGTGCTGGAGCTCATGTGTGCATGTGTGTTGTCGGTGTGCGCATGTGTTCTCTGCAGCAAAACGTGATCCTGCTCACAAAAGGTCAGTGTGAGTAACCTGAGAGTGCAGCGGAGAAACCCAATCTCTGTTATCGACCACAAATGCTTCTGTACATATGCTTTCTCCCTCTTGCCACTAAATCTGTCTCCTGATACACATCTGGCTTTCCTTTTCCTTTCTTCTCTGGATTCAAATGCTTCTTTTGCTATTGTCGCAGTAGCAAGCCAACAAATCCTACAATCTGTATTGTGTCAACAGAGTCAAATTGTCCCTCTCTAATCACCAAGTTAAGCTGTCTGGGCTAAGCTGACCATATCATGCATTGCTCAGAGTCAGAGCTCACAGACGAGGAAATCTGATCTTCAATCAGTACTTCCTATTACCTGATTTAATTAGGTGCTAATGCGTAAATGCTGTTCGTTTCCACCCTTGAACTCCCTGTCAGTGAAAAATTGTGTCAGTTAGTGGTGCTTATGCTTGAACGCTTATGCTTATGCTTAAAAATGCACAAGTTTCTATTTATACAAATACATTTTACAAACTGTATTTATTATTAGGAACCTGTATTCTGCTTCTGAGCGCTAATGTTAACGTTTTTTAATACATTTTTAAAATAAGGAAAAAAAAAGATGGGATTTTTTGTTGACAGAAGAGTGAATACCAGAGCAAACACTGGTGAAACACGTACAACAATCATATGGGCCCTATCATATACACAGCACAATATGGTGCAAGATGTTTTTGCCACGATTTGTTGCTATTTTCAGACCAGCGCAACCTTAATTTTCCCATTTTGAGCCACGTTGTTTAATTAGTAAATCCATTTGCGCCACTTTGTGGACTCATGGGTATTCTGGTTTAGAAAAGATGTGTGTTAAGGCTCAATGATGGCGCGGTGCTATTTTGAGGAACTAAAATAGACTGTGCTATGGATCAGCTAAAAGCAGGTCTAAAGTCTAGAGCAGAGAGCGTCAGTTGCACTTACATATTGCTTAATAGACACAGGGTTACAATGTGGCGAGGGGGCATGGACGAGAGCCGTGGGAATAAAATCGAATCCCACGGAAGGAGCTCTGGACTATAGGAGTAGAAACAATGGCAGAGGAGGACGAGAGAGGACCGGGCCCGGACATATTGTTTTACTTTTACTTTCAGTTTGACGGCAGTCTCCGTGAGGAGCTGCCGTCCGTTTGTTTTATTTATTCATTAAAAGCATATTAAAAGTTTAGCTGTTTTCCACATCCTTCTTCCCGGCAGCCGTAAACTTCATTACATACAGCAATACACAAATATCTTCACAAATGAAAAAGAATTAAAGACTTAAAATATTACAAAAATGACTACTTTCTACATAAATATAAAAACCACTGCCTTCATTCCTTCTTCATTTCGTTCATTCACGACAACTTGCTTTTGTATAAAGTTATTATTATTTGTATTATTTATTATATGCATAATTATATTTGTTTTATTAAAAATAAGCTTAGATTTGTCCACCTGTCAGGTTTTAAACCATATAGAGCATAGGATGTGTGTTTGGATATAACTAAATTAAACAAATGAAACAAATCTTAACTATGTAGGCTAATGGATGTCTGTGAGTACAGCACCGTTTCCTTATCCACAAAAGAGAGAAAGAGAAAGTAAAGAGGTAGAATTAAGGAGGCTCGTTCTTTATCCTTGCGCTGCAGATGGTCTGTTTAACTGTTTTTTCCCTAGTGAAGCGTTCGGTTATTTCACATACAAAGTCCTCCAGGTAAATAGCAAATGCACCACGGCGCAACACAACTGACTCTTAAAGGGAATAGGAGATGAGACTCTAATTGGTTTATTCTCAAAAAAACACCCATAACTCATTAAGAGAATGAGCACAACCCTGTTAGACCATGCGTCATGGCACAGAGTGTATTTTTCCATCCTTAAAATAGCAAAAGTGGATTCAGACACGCCCTTAATTATTTTGCGCCATGCGCTTTAGATTTTGCACCTAGATCATTAAAATAGAGCCCATAATGTTTAACTTCATAAACTTCATGTTTAGCCAATTAAAAAAAATGCTGGGCTGCTTTTGTCTAACCAACCTGCTGGACATTTACACTAGTTTATTTTCCTTTTATATGGGACTTTAGAATAAAATCACTCCTTATCCAGACTGTTGTTTTAATGCATGATACTTCACCATTCATTCTCAGTAGTATGGCTGCACGATATTGCATAAATCTAACATCGCAATATTTTTTATTTTGCGATATATATTGTGGTATGAATACAATTTTACCAGATGACTTAATATGTCTATTTGGAAAGAATTTATAATGTTAGATCAACTAGGAAGATTCTGCAGTGGGAGTGCATCTTCATAAAATCTAATAAACAATCTATAAACTTTTTGGGGTCACCTGACATATTTTTGTTGTTGTCTGTCCTAAAATGAATCATGTTCATTTATGTAATTGCATGTATTGTGAGCATTTTCATGCATTTGTTTAGTCAGAGATTGATGAATTATTGTTTACTATTTGCATCTCCATAAAATCTAATGAACAATCTATAAACTTTTCGTTGAGGTCTGTGCAATTCGCAGTGCATTTTTGTATTTGCAAGTGTTGTATTTTCATGCATAACTATCTATAAATACAGTCAAGAAAAAGATAAAATTGAAATAAAGTGTTTTATAGTTTCCAGAGTCTAACAGTATTCAAGTATAGTAACTGAATGATAAAAATAAATCAATAAATTAATCGCAGTAAGGTCACAATGATATGATTTCCTATACCTGAATGCTTTTAAAATCATTATACAATTCACAAGCATCAAAAACACATGCAAAAGATAAATTTTAATACAAAGTCAACATTGCATATATCCTGCGGTGTGACTATTGCGAATGATCACATTGTGATGTATGCTGAAACAACATATTGTCCAGCCCTACTCAGTCGTAATGTGCATATTTTGCTGGCATCTGTGCTAGTGCTGCGCTTGTGTAATGCTCATAACAGAGGGGATTGATGAATCAGGGAGTGATGCGCAATAGTCCAGAAGACTAATTAGAGAGTGATTGTGAATTGCCATGCCTGTTTTGTAAAAGTTTGCATTTCAGTCCATCTGAAATAAAACACCAGTGTTTTCGAACTAAAATGGCATCTTCAGTGTTTTCACTGTGATCATGGTAATGAGACATGGCACAACCTTTTGAGCAATGTTGCTGGGCAACTTTGGTAAATAATGCCATAAATTGGCAATGAGATGAGACACAAGACAACTAAATAGGTCAATAGGGTTACAATCCAGATACAATATTGTTGCCCATTCTGAATAGGTAAGTAGCCAAACAACAACGCTCTGCAATCTGTGAGCTGTGTGTATCATCGCCATTAGTTTTCACGGATTGAAGATACCAGAGTAGTGTGGACACCAAAAACCCACTAGTATAAATGCCACCTTAGCCTGTTGGGTGATTTTGTTGGGTTATTTTTCTCATTGAATCTTTACACGCTATCCCCACCCCAGACAACAGTGGAAACTACTAAGCATTTTAATTCATTTCATTATATAGTGCTTTTACAATGTAGATTGTGTCAAAGCAGCTTAACATAGAAGTTCTAGTAAACTGAAACTGCTTCAGTCCAGTTTTCAGAGTTGAACACTAAAGTGCAAATCCATCAACGCGCAGCACCAAAGGTCCCAACCAAGCAAGCCAGTGGCAACAGTGGTGAGGAACAAACTTCACCAATTGACGAAAGTGAAGGAAAAAAACTTTTAATACGCATTAAATAAATGATATACACTGAGCATTCAATAGAATGATATTATTTGTTATAACAGTGAATCAAATTCACCTTGATGTCAAAACACTGCACTGTTTGTTTACAGAGAGGTTATGGAGTCACATCCCACAGAAATGCAAGCTGACTCGGTCTAAGGTGCGCAGAGTACTTCCTGGGAATTAATACAGTTTCCGTGAATTGGTATAACAGACAATGGTTGAACACACATAAATTGTTACTTTTAAATAGTTGTCAAATTATGTTTACCTCAGACATTTTTTAAAATAATATAAATAGAAGATACACATTACAAAATCCCATCTGAAAAACTGAAAAGTCTCTTCTAGATTAGGACGTCATTCCTTATATACTGAATTATACAGCATATGATTAAGAGTATACAGTATGTGTAATATTAGAATTATACAATAAAATATAGTGCAAATGGTGGGTGGTTTGGTGGCGCAGTGGGTAGCGCTGTCGCCTCACATGGTTCAGTTGGCATTTCTGTGTGGAGTTTGCATGTTCTCCCCATGTTGGCATGGGTTTCCTCTGGGTGCTCCGGTTACCCTCACAGTCCAAAAACATGTGCTATAAGCTAAATTGTCCGTAGTGTACAGTATGTGTGTGTGTGTGTGTGAATAAGAGTATATGGGTGTTTCCCAGTACTGGGTTGCAACTGGAAAGGCACCCGCTACATTAAACATATGGTGATAAGTTGTTAGTTTAATCCACTGTGGTAAACCCCTGATTAATAGAGACTAAGCCAAAAAGAAAATAAATGAAGATAGTGCAAATGGATTACACATTTCTTTTTGTTTCTTTTATTGCATTAAATCCCTTTAAATGTACAGGAATACATTTCTGTTTATTATTTAACACCTTAAATAAAAAGGATTGATACGAATCCCTAATCCCTGCTAAATACAATTATGCTTAGTTTTGGTTTCATTAACATGTTATTGGATAAAAAGATCTACATAATGTCCCTCCTAAAAGATCCCAGCCCTCCCTTGCCCCTCAGTTCTGGCTAACACGGTCTAAACCGGCTCTGATCATTAACTTCTCCAACAAATGAACATGCATGCTTGAATGTCAGTGATGTCATCCGGACACACTCTTGCCACACAATATAGTAGCTGAACCTTGACACTTGGGGTTGCAAAGGGTAAGATTGTGAGATAAAAGAATAGATGTAAATTGTTCCCCACTGAAAGGATTCTCTTGGAAACTTTGGTGTAAAAAAACGCAACAAATTCTGTGTAAGAAGTCGAAATTCCACGCTGGGCATCTTGGAATTTCAATGATGTAATTCCAGCCACAAGCACAGTTATACGCCACAGGAAAATCCATGGTGCAGAAGTTTCAGAATTGTCAAAGACTTTATATGGGTTGACACAAGCTCAGGCGCATGCCGGATCATCACCCTGGAACCCCCACATCAGGGCAAAGTCTTACGTTACCCTCAAAACAGCCCATCTCTCTATCCACTAATGTCATAGGGCACATGCCAGATAACTGGGGGACGAGCAGTAGTCATGCATGAACACACTTTATTGTTATAGAATAAGGAGGGTAGAGGAAAAAAAGAGGGAGAGATTGATTTTTTTTTTGTCCAGTTCTGACAGACGTCTCACTTTCAAGGCACACATTGTACTGGGCAGAAAAAGAGGTCAAAGTTAAAGAGTCAATATGGGTGATGATAAATCTTTAGGTTTACATGGGAGGGATATTGACCAATAAAGCTCCTCTGTGTACTCGCAGTGTCAGAACAGCCCTCCAGTGTCTCATGGCCACAAAAATGCATCCCTAAGCAAGATTCAATTATGAAAAGCTTCATTTTCAGAGTTAGCTCTTGAACATTCTACAAATAAATTGATTTCTTCAGTTTAGCTTAAATTAAATTTATCATCTCGCTTTATGTAAGTCAATGAGTTGCTTTGGGTGTAGATCTTAAAATAATGGCAGTACACTGAGTGTTATTAAATGATTTGGATTGTTAAAAATAGCTTCAGGTGTGAGCATGAGATGAAAGAATAAATTAGTGATCGGTAGTAAAGACAACACGGAATCTGTGTCTGTAGAAATCTGCAGAGAACTGAGAGAAATTTCCACAGATTGTCATTCCATCTACATTCACCATCCACCTTATTAGGTACAGTGTCCAACTGCTTTATTAGTGTCCAACTGCTTGTTAATGCAAATTTCTAAACAGCCAATCATATGGCACTAACTCAATACATTTCAAACAGTTCAAACTGAGCATCAGAATGGGGAAGAAAGGTGATTTAAGTGACTTTGAATGTGGCATGGTTGTTGGTGCCAGACGGGCTGGTCTGAGTTTTTCAGAAACTGCTGATCTACTGGGATTTTCATGCACAGCCATCTCTAGGGTTTACAGAGAATGGTCTGAAAAAGAGAAAATATCCAGTGAGCAGCAGTTCAAATGTCTTGCTGATGCCAGAGGTCAGAGGAGAATGGCCAGACTGGTCCGAGCTCATAGAAAGGCAGCAGTAACTCTAACCACTCGTTACAACCGAGGTATGCAGAAGAGCATCTCTGAATGCACAATACGTCCAACCTTGAGGCAGATGGGCTACAGCATCAGAAGACCACACTAAGTGCCACTTCTGTCAGCTAAGAACAGGAAACTGAGGCTACAGTTTGCACAGGTTCACCAAAATTGGACAATAGAAGATTGGAAAAACATTGCCTGGTCTGATGAATCTCGATTTCTGCTGTGACATTCGAATGATAGGGTCAGAATTTCACATCAACAACATGAAAGCATGGATGCATCCTGCCTTGTATGAATGGTTCAGGCTGGTGGTGGTGATATAATGGTGTGGGGGATATTTTTTAGGCACACTTTGGTCTCATTAGTACCAATTGAGCATTGTGTCAACGCCATAGCCTACCTGAGTATTGTTGCTGACCATGTCCATTCCTTTGTGACCACAGTGTACCCATCTTCTGATGGCTACTTCCAGCATTGTAACAAATCATGTCATAAAGTGTGAATCTGGTTTCTTGAACATGACAATGAGTTCACTGTACTCAAATGGCCTTCACAGTCACCAGAACTCAATCCAATAGAGCAACTTTAGGATGTGGTGGAATGGGAGATTCCCATCATGGATGTGCAGAGGAGAAACCTGCAGCAACTGCGTGATGTTTTCATGTCAATATGGACCAAAATCTCTCTTGAATCTATGCCATGAAGGATAAAGGCAGTTCTGAAGGCAAAAAGGGGGTCCAACCCGGTACTAGTAAGGTGTGCCTAATAAAGTGGCTGGTGAGTGTATTTACTGTGCTTATGTAAATCTGACAAGATTTATACAGTATATTAATTCAGTTTTTACAGGTGGTTCTAATTGATCGGATTTGCATTTTAAACCTAAAATAAAAACTATAGAGTTTTTATTTTTATTTTATTTGTTACGTTTTTAGCTCGTATACTCTAAAAATCTTTTTCAGAAATCCAGCAAACAGCAAGCAGAAATAGCTAAATAAAAGTCCACAGATTCTGTCTGGCCTTGGTGATATGTGCTGCTCAGGTTAACTTCATTATTTAGTTTTATTTGTTTATATACAATCATTTGTGTTCTCTTTTCATTTTAGGATGAAATGTGGTCTGTGGATATGAAATGTAAACACATCTTAAGGCGTACACCACACACCAACACAAGTTCATGCTTTTTGGTGGGATTACACACCACTTTTATGCTACTGTCTCAACCCACACATGACTAATCTACCATTAGAGAACAGAAGGACAAAAATGACAGCGATTTGGGTGTTTAACACTAGGCTCTTTTCAGGGATCTAAAGGGCTTTCTGGGTTTTTTGGCCCATAAGTGAACCCTTTCAACAAACCATTTAAATCAAACTGAATCTCAAAAGCTGGTGAATTTACTTCCAACCATTTTAAACTGTGCAAGAGAGATGAGCCTTGGCTATTTTATTGTGTTAAAGGCATAGTTCAACAACAACAACTTTTTTTTATAAATCATTTAAAATGTTTAAATCATTAAAAATTTTAAATCATTTTTTTTTTATTTACACATCCTTTACTTGTTTTAAACCTTTATGAGTTTCTGACTCCTGCTGAATATAAAATAAGATAGAAGTCAATAGTATTTGGTTTTTCCTACTATGGATGTCAATGGTTACAGGTTTTCAACATTCCTCAAAACATCTTCTTTTGTGTTCAACAGAACAACGAAACTTATTTCAAGAGTTCACACTTGGCTGATGATTGATTATAAAGCTTGTTTGGCATGTTGTCCCGGGAGAAAGCCCTGAGCTCATAAGATCCTCGAGCCCGGGGCTCCCTCCCGTTTGCAAGGCGAGAGGGGAGTTTGAGCTCAGGTAGATCTCGAGAACTCCCCTGCTGTAGTAGCTAATGAACAAATAGTGATTGCTTATAAGATATAATTTCTTACTAGGAGCATGTCTATGCTGCCAATTTAGATTAGTCAATTAACTTAAGTTACATTTTTTCGGACGGTGGGAGGAAACCGGGGAACCTGGGGGAAACCCACGTGAGCACGGGCAGAACATGTAAACTCCACACAGAATTGTTGACTGGCTTGGTTAGGACTAGAACCAGTGATGTTCTTGCTGTGAGGCAACAGTGCTAACCACTGGGCCACCGTGCTACCCATCTAGGAAAGGAGGAAGAGTAGGGGTGAAAGGGGGTATTCTTCAAAACGAAGATGGCTGTGATTTGGAACCTAGGGTATTTTTAGTGGCTTAGGAATCGTCTGATTGGTGAATCATGAATTGAATAATGCGGGGCTGGCTGCAAGCAATCATAAGCACGTGATCCTCTCGAAATTAGTTTTTAAATAAACTTCACTAAGGGAGAGTAAATATTGGCCAATTTTTTATTTTTAGATGAACAATGTCTTTTAAGTAAGCATAAAGTTTATAATGGTCAAGCAGGTTAACAAAAATGTTGCATGTAAAACTAAATATAAATGATGTGCAATATTATATTTGGATAGAACATTTGCTAGTCATTAATATCAAAATTCACTAATACTTTTAAAGTATTAGTTTAACCAATCTACACTACTTACATTTTCACAATAAATACAATCAACGTCAGTAAAAGATTTACAATTTGAATAAAATTGTCAATAATAATTATATTATTATATAAAAACTAAATAGTTGACCATATTTTGACTGTTTTAAATAATGACTGTTAAAGTCATTTAAAGAATGACTCTTTTAAATAATGCTTTACACACACAGCATTGCTGATTTACAAAATAATCAAACAAACATAATCCTGTTGCACTACTACACTTGATTTTGCTTTTATTGTAAAAAAAAAAACAAAAAAAAAAGCATGTTAAATGAGAATCTGAAATATTTTATGGCATACTTCAATAAATAAAGATGATTTAGTATACAAAAATGTTTTATTTTTATTATGTTTTTAAATAAATTTAATAAATCTTACACTTCATATTTTCAGATTTTTCAAAGTATATGTATTAATTCTGGTACTTTTACCATAAATCAACATATCAACCATTTGGTAGAGGTTGATATTTTAGAAATTATGGGATGCGTTGAAAAAAAAAAGCATTGAGTGTGTAAACTAGCGACAGGAGTTAATAAATGCAATTCAAACATTTTAATCTTGGTGGGGCATTTAAAGGGTTAAAAAAAGTACACAAAAGTGGAATCACCCTCTGATCATTTCAGATATTTCACAGCATGTTGTCTGGTGAACGCTACATACATAAATACAAGCAGTTGTTCTTTATCTGAAACAGATTCACTTTTTTGTAGTGAACAACAAACACAGTTTAATTTGCTTTTTTCCAGAGACTTGCATGTTTAAGCAGAAGCCAGGAAGACCTGTAATCACTCGTGACCTATGACCTCTCACCTCAGCAAGAGGGCAAACGAGGTCAGAGAAAATCTCATGTTGATTATTGACAGATAAACATCAGGCATGAGTTCCTACAAACACACACATCTGAGCAGTCTTTAAACTGATCCAAACCACAGAATCACTGTTTGCCGATTAGCTAATTAGCCTATTACATCCCAAAGGCAATCCAGAAAAAAATCCAGAAACAAAATATTCAATTTATTACTTTCCACGTTTTTGAAGAAACCTGAAAACCTTTAACCATAGAATACCATAGTATTTTTTTCCTACTAAGTCAGTGGTTACAGGTTTTCAGCTTTATTCAAAATATCTTCTTTAGTGTTCAACAAAAGAAAGAACACTTATAAATGTCTGAAAGCACTTGAGGGTGGGTAAACAGTGAGTATATTCTCATTTTGGATGATCTATCCCTTTAATTAACAAAATGTGGCATAAGTTTAAAGAATGATTTAGTACCACTTCAAATTGTGTATATTATACAGAAGAAAGTGTTGTATTATTCTCCCAAGTGAGTGGGTTTGCTATTTCTCATGGCAAATCACACAAAAAATGACCAAGTGAATATTATTCATTCATTTTTTTTTTCGGCTTAGTCCCTTTATTAATCCGGGGTCGCCACAGCGGAATGAACCGCCAACTTATCCAGCATGTTTTTACGCAGCGGATGCCCTTCCAGCCGCAACCCATCCCTGGGAAACATCCACACACACTCATTCACTATGGACAATGTAGCCTACCCAATTCACCTGTAACGCATGTCTTTGGACTGTGGGGGAAACCGGAGCACCCGGAGGAAACCCACACGAACGCAGGGAGAACAAGCAAACTCCACACAGAAATGCCAACTGACCCAGCCGAGGCTCGAACCAGTGACCTTCTTGCTGTGAGGCGACAGCACTACCTACTAGATATATATATATATAATTAAGTGAATATATGTGTAAGCAATTTCAAGTCATAAATTCAAGGCAGACTGCACATTATGGACATTTTGCCTGTGTTAATGCCAACTGCATAACATTTTGGCTTTTGAAATAGTCCACTTTCATCTTCTTAACAAAAATAAATTTTACTTTTGGTACAAAAAAAGTTACCCACAGGATTGAGGGACAAACATGTCCTTTTTGAAACCCATTACACAGCAATTTTTTAACCCCAGGGCCATTTAACTCTAAAATGTTGCAATAATTGTTAATAGGCTTTCATTCTGTTGAAAAGTTAATATGTAATTTATGGGTATGTTGGGATGGATGTCAGATTGTAGAAAAATGTATGTGTGTAAATAGTAGAGTTAGGCGATGTTGATCAATTTAGCATCGTATGATGTTTAATGTGAAACATCGCGATGGACGATGGCATCGTCTTCATAGGCGGAGGTAAATTAATAATTTATGAATAATTAATTAATTCATAATGAATTAATTATTTGTAGCCTACCGTTTCAACTACCTGGCCCCATGGTCTTTGTTTTACCCATAACCAAATCATAAAATAAAGATGTTACACACAAATTACCACCTGTCAATCATTTTTTGCGGGACTCTGGCATGAATAGGCTTTGTGAATGCCATTATAATGGCGTTCACAAACTTGGTTGGTAAAAAAGGTGCACAACCAACAGTATCTGAGGGTTTCGCTAAAATGTCTAAGTACAAGCGTGAAAGCGAAAGATTGTACTGATGCTGTGACACATTAACTGATAGATTCAAAAGACCGAAGAGTCATTAGATAGAGACAAGATTAATTAAATATCATGTTTAACAACTATAGTGAGACGCGATCCAGCGATACATCCTTGATAAACTGTCTGTACACTGTTCTCTGGAGCTCAGACGAGCGCATGACTGTGTGTGTGTGTGTGTATGTGGCTATGGCTATGGCTATGTCTGTGTGTATGTGTGTGTGTGGCTGTGTCTGTGAGTGTGTGTGTGGTCACATGATGTGCGTTTTCAGTGGACGGAGGGCTGTTCAGAAATGCTAGATGAAACCCCAGTGTGGATGTGGATCATTTTCATTATAAAATGCCAAGCTGTATTAGTGTAAACGGGGCCTGAGTGTGTATTTTTCACGAGCGGGTTTTGCGACAGGGGCGGGGCAGAGGATCGGCGATGCCAGCTCAGCATCATAATGTCTATTGACCATCGGCCATGGACGATGGCATTGTCTATCGGCCCAACCCTATTAAATAGTTGAATGAAAGATAATATACTGACTGTAAAAAACAGTCGTCACACCCAGCGCATGCTAAAAGTGTTGTCCTTATCCTCTTAATAAGTTATAAGCGCGACTTGGGCATTGTAAAAAAAAAGGGAAAAACAGTCGTCACACCCAGTGCATGATCTAAAAAGGTTGTCTTTATTCTCTTAATGAGTTATGGGTGTGAGTTGAGCATTATAAGAAGGGGAAAAATAGTCGTCGGACCAAGCACATGTTCTAAAAGGGCTGTCCTTATCCTCTTAATGAGTTATGGGTGTGTTTTGGGCATTTTAAGAAGGGGGAAAAATAGTCGTTGCATCCAGTGCATGGTCTAAATGGGTTGTCCTTATCCTCTTAATGAGTTATGGGTGTGTTTTGGGCATTTTAAGTAGGGGAAAAATAGTCGTCGCACCCAGCGCATTGTCTAAAAGGGTTGTCCTTGTCCTCTCAATGAGTTATGGATGTGATTTGGGCATTTTAAAAATGGGAAAAACAGTCGTTGCACCCAGCGTATGGTCCAACAGAGTTGTCCTTATCCTCTTAGTGAGTAATAGGTGTGTTTTGGGCATTTTTAAGAATGGGGAAAACAGTCATCGCACCCAGCACATTGTCAAAAAGGGCTGTCCTTTGTTCTCTTAATGAGTTATGGACTTGTTTTGGGCATAAAGTGCATTAAACCAATCAGAGTGTCATATCCCATTCCCTTAAAGAGCAATAAATAAAAACAAATAATCGTGATTAAGACCAAAACAATAATGATTATGATTTTTCCCATAATTGAGCAGCCCCAGAAACCCCTTTTGAAAAGTTTGTACTTTCATGTGCCAAATATGCTAATGTTGTGTAAATGAATCTTTAGTTCAAAATGGTGTTATGTAAACGTCTCCCTAAATGATAAATTCGTCAAATACACACTTTTCTACTAAATCACAAATGCTCTCCTTGCAGATACACACACCACACACACACACGCACACACGCACGCACGCACTCACTCACATACACACGCACACGCACACACACATACTGCTAAATGCTCAAAATGACCTCATATATACTGTATGTAATAATTAGAATACATTAAGAAAGTACATTGAAAATCCATTTATGTCCCCTGCTGCACTTAGTATGGTTTCCTTTGATGGCACAACTTACAAAGGCTCTTTCTCTGATCGTCTTCTGAAACCGTATTAGTGGCGAGCCACAGAACAAAGCCTGTAATGTGGACTGCAGATCCTTCAATGTGATCCTTTGCTCAAGATACTGTCTTAATTTTATTCACAGTTAAATTCAGCTCAGTAATAACACGCCAAATGTTGGGTTTCTGGCTATGTTAAGAGTATCTGACATTAGGATGAGTTCAGCAGGCTGGAAATATTTTGGTCTTAGATTTAAATCATATAATTTCTATTTGTGGACAAATCACATCTTCATACAAACAGCAATGCCATGTTCATAAGTACATAAGTCGCACCCAGCACATGGTCTGAAAGGATTGTCCTTATTAGCTTAATGAGTTATTAGTGTTTTAGGCATAGTGTTCACAAAACCAATCAGAGTCTCATCTCTGATTCCCTTAAGGAGGGATAAAAAAATAATAATCGTGACTACAATGATCCCCAAAAAAAAAAACGTGATTATGATTTTTTCCATATAATTTTTTCAATAATGTTGTTTAAATTAATCTTTAGTTCAAAATAGTGTTGTGTAAATGCCCTCTAAATGATCAAACACTTTCACACTTTTCTACTGAATCACTGATGCTGTCCACATACTGTACGCACACACACATACCATGTTCATAAGTCAAACCATTAGATGCCATGTTCATAAGTCAAACCTTATCTATTAATTTGTCCAATGCATGCAGTCCTAGTCTAAACTGTTATCACATTTACATTTTTATCCATACCTTTTAACATTTTATCAAGTTTTAATGATTCATCTGAATATAAAACTGTCCAAAAATGTAAAAGACCAATCTTTATAAAAAAAAATATATTATGTTTTTAAGTCTGCTCAGTTGTTGAATGCGAACAGTAATATAGTCACACGTTAATATTCTGAAACAATGTAACAATTTAAAATAGCCTTACTTCATTTATAGCTATATAAAATGAATTGTCAGTGTCATATGACACAACTTTCAAACTCATTCTTTGGTAAAGGTACTTTTAAAAGTAATATATTACAATCTCATGCCTATCTAACTCCTAAAAGCACAAAAATAACATTACTAAACATGTTACTTTCCTTGAAAAATAGCACATTTGGTTGTTTTTTTAAGTGCCTCAAAATCATAATATATTATTTTTGAAAGTAACTTTACCCAACATTGTATTTCAATATGTTAACATGTGCACCAATAACATTATTAACAATGTAGAAAACAGGAGTGATCCTTAATATTTGTGTCTAAACCATAATGCATTTCTTAGGGATGATTAATCGATAATAATAAAATAATAATAATAATAATAATAATAATAATTTGTAGCATTATAAAATGTTTTCAGAGCTCTTTATCAATTTAAAGTGTTCTTAAATTTTGTTTAATTTTGTATAAGTTACGTTGTAAAAATATTTCAATATACTGTTGCATTTTGGTTTCCCAGAGATGGGTTGTGGCTGGAAGGGCATCCGCTGCGTAAAAACGTGCTGGATAAGTTGGTGGTTTATTCCACTGTGGCAACCCCGGATTGATAAAGGGACTAAGCTGAAAAGAAAATGAATGAATAAATGTTGCATTTTGGTCAAATAAAATCCAGCCTTAGTGAACATAGAATAATATAATATGAATAATAATAACTCTTTTTTTAAAACATTTTAAAAATCATAAATGATTCCACATTATTTAAGTATACTGTTGTGAAATCACAATGCTCAGATCAACAGTCCAAACAATGGGCCAGTCAATCACATACAGCAGCAACACCCTAGCAACCACACAGTGACACACACACAAAAAAAGAACAGAGCCATTGAGGGTCGAAACATGGGGCAGTTAGTTTGGCTAGTTATTTTGGAACAGGGGGAGTAACAGAAAACTATATTTTATACAGTACCTTTAAAAGCAGCATCTGAAAGCACTTTATATACATTTAAAAAGTGCAAAGGTAATAGATACATGCAAGGATACATGCATAGAAGTAACACCATTCAAGACCTTATACTGTAAGGTAGCATATGAACTTTAAAATCAATTCAAAAACTGTCAGGAAGCAGTGCAAATTTGTTCCAAAATATGCAAATACAAAAATGTTATGTGCTCCTTGTCAGAATTCAACCCATGAATTTTGTCAATTTTTTGACCCGTAATAAAGGATGTCTATATTGTTGGGGTGAGTGAGCGTCAAACTACTGGTGGGGAAAATTGGAAGTACTAGATTATCTATACCATGTGTTTGGTCATTTGACTTTATAGTACACTCTCAGAAAAAAAAGGTACAAGGGAACAGTTTTGTACCTTTGTAAAAGTACCTTATATGGTACAGAAATGACCTCTTATGATAGTATTCTGTACCTTTTATGGTACAATTGAAATGAAGGTACATAAGTGTTGGACAACTCCTTCTTTATTACAATATCTATGAAAATAAATATGACTGGAAAGGCAAAGTGACTTTATGAATAATTTCCATATTAAAACATGAATCATCATTTAAAATCATTTGTTTAAAGAAATAGATAATCTACTACCAATTTTCCCCACCAGTAGTTTGACGCTCACTCACCCAAACAATATAGACATCCTCATAAACATTAATTATTAAGTTATATAATACATAACAACAGGTAAAACAAATCTATAGGTATTGTAAACTAAACATTTAAGGCATTTTTAATAAACATTTGGTAAGCTTTTTCTGATAAATACATTTTCATTATTGATATCCGCACCATTTGGCGTTTGCTTTCCACTACACACGTGAGCTGGCAAAAATCCTGCATATGCAAAGTGTTCATGCAGACATTTTAGTATTGTAAAACTAATGAAACATTGTGCATGTCTCGTTACAATACTTTTGCATAATTCTATTTCTATTTTAAAATAAAGTCAATTGAATTAATTTTCAAGGGATTACAAAGGTGTTGTGTAAAACATTGTTTAAAAATATATGTGATGTTTTATATTTACTGAAAATAAGCTGATGCTTTTTGGATATACAGTAGCAAAATACATTTAAATACACTCTCAGAAATAAAGATACGTGAGCTGTCACTGGGGTGGTACCTTTTCAAAAGGTACACATTTGTACTTGAAGGGTCCATATTGGTACCTCCAGAGTATATATTAGTACCTAAAAAATTTAAGAGAAACACTTTTGTACTTTTTAGGTACCAATATGTACCCTTGAGGTATTAATATGGACCTTTTAGGTACAAATTTGCACCTTTTGAAAAGGTACCACCAAAGTGACAACTTGCGTACCTTTATTTTTGAGAGTGTAGTTCTTAAAGAAACACATTTGACACTGTAAGGTACAAAGTGTCTTGTCACTGTAGTGGTACCCTCATGCATCAGATTTGTACCTTTGATGAAGGTACAATGTTGTATCTGCAGGTTTTAAAAACCAAAGGTACGTTTTGGTTTCCCATGGTACAAACCATGTCCTTAAAGGTACAAACTGCAATGGTACAAATTCGTTTCTTGGTCTTATTGTACAATTCTGTTCTACAGTATAAAAATTACTGCCCCAGTGACAAGGGTTTCTACCTTCTTTGGTACAACATTGTACCATTATTTCTGAAAGTGTAGGGAAGTATTTGAGTTCAGAAAAAGTGTCATGGAAAGCCATCCATTTATAGTTTTGGTCCCACTTAATTTTAAGTGGACTTAACAACTACAATATGTCCTTATATTTAAATAATCATTTGGTACAATGCATTTCTTATCTACATACATGTTTTTACATTTTAAAAATGTCTACATGTAATTGCATCTGTAATTAATTTCTGTTTTTACATTTATAATAAGCCCTCTATTACACCTTAACCCACCATTAAACCTGTCCATACCTGTACCTAACCTTACCCTTATACCATCTCAATAGCACCATAAGTGTTGTGCAATATAATATGAGCACAATTAGTACACTGTATAAAACGATTAGTAACTGAGTAAACCCATTGCCTTAAAAAAATCAAGTTGACTTTTTATTCAAAATAGTGAGTAAATCCCAACCCAGGCTTATTCTGAATACATACCACTATATACATTTCTGGAGAGTGCCAAGTACGTGTCAGGAGGTACTTTTTTGCAGTTTTTGTTTTCGCAAATCCACCAGAAGCCGCTGTGTACGATTTATCACGTCACAAATATCTCTCGCCAGTGTCATTTGTGCCTGCTGTTCTCGCGTAAATCCACTAGAGGCCGCTGTCTACTGACTGACTCACTGACTGACTGAACAATGGACTGACCCACCCTCCTCCTTTCCTAAACCCAACCGCTAGAGTTTTCAAAAGCATCGATTGACCAGCACCCATCCACTTCCCTGAAACCAACTGACAGTGTTTTCAAAAGGAATCCAGAAAAAGCATAGCCCTCACGGCTGCCTGAATTTACCACGTTTTTAGATCTTACCACATTCTCACCCTGGTATTTACTTGTTTATTTTTTGGCTCTTGTTTTTGTCTTAAAATATCAAAAGAAAATCACACTGCCACAGGTCACCTGATGAAGACCATGTCGGTCGAAACTTTGTATTAAAGACTTTTGAGAGCTAAAGTGGCAGTGTGCCGATTTTCTTTTGATCTTTTGCTACAGTGTTTATTTTTGATCGAGCACCTGCCTTCAAGATTTTTTAGATGTGCGCACATTTCAGTTTTTTTCTTGTTTTTGTCTTACCTGCTTTTTGAAATTGTTCTTCACCAGACACCTGCCGTCGCTGTCAACTCTCGTCGTCATCATGTCACAAGTTTGGCGACATAGGCGTCAAGCCACTGAACAAACTTGTATGTATACAATATTGTATGTTATTTTCAGCCATTTTCATTTCTATCAGCTTTGCATTTCATTAAAGAATAAACAATTACAGCTCAGAAAAATTGTTATATTTTATTTTTCTATGTAATAAGCGGAATAAAGTACATCCAGTCATTTTCACAGAAAAAAATGCCTTATCTACCTTATTCTGCAAATGCGATTGTTTTAGAACTTCTGCTTTAGTTGACTATGAAAGAAATGACTAGCAATAATAAACAGCAGAAAATGAGTCAAACTACTTGCTCTACAAACAAGTGTGTTCATGACTATACATAAAAAGTTGAATAATATAATAAAAAAATATCAGTTAGCAACATCAAAAAGCTTAACGAGCTGCTTTAAACATCCAAAAATCAATGGAAGCGAATGAGAACGGAAGTCTCGAGCAAAAAAGATTTCAATGGCTGCGCTCACTCGTGTGAAGAATAAGGTCAAAACAACAGCTGATAAGACTGTCAGCTTTAAGGCTGGTTTATACTTCTGCATCGTGTGATCATCGTGACCCATGGCGTAAGCCTTGTGTGTAGCCGTGCATTTATACTTCTTTGCACTGTTTGTGTTGCTCTGCAATAATACTTTCAAAATGTTAGTTGGCAGTAGGTTTTTATGCCCCTCTGTTTCAAGTTTATTTGCAAGTATTTTGTTTATTCTTAACGCTACAAGTAGCTAAAACTCACTCATTCAGAGGCAGGAACTGGCAGACGTGCAACAACTTTAATCATAAGTTAAACACAAAACAAAAGTTTACATCTGGAGCTCCTTCACGGCACTCAACACTTGTAAACACTCGCTGCATTGGGCTTGCGACTCTCAGAACTGCCCACGCTTATCACTGGTACCAAGCTGACCAATCCCAGAGCTTGTGGTAAGCAACGTTGTCACGTGTAGTTACATTTTTTGAGAGGTACGCATCGGCATCAGCCACAGCGAGGGCTATGCGACCGCACGAAGAAGAATAGAATAGAAAAAGAATAGCTCTCATGGCCACCTGAATTTACCACGCTTTCAGATCTTACCACATTCTCACCCTGGTATTTACTTGTTTATTTTTTGGCTCTTGTTTTGTCTTACCTGCTTTTTGAAACTGTTCTTTGCCAGACTTAAACCCTGCTGTCACAGTCAACTACCATTGTCGTCATGTCACAAGTTTGGCGACGAGGCGGCAAGCCACTGAACAAACTAGTAACAGCGGAAGAGCGACCATACGGAGGTAACAGTCAGCTAGTAAGTGCGAAAATGACGTGCGTCATACTGGTCTGTAGCATTAATTTTAAAGACAAAATGCAGCTATAAGTACTTCCGTGCGATTTTCAGAATTGTATACAGGGCTACGTTTTCAGAATGAGCCTGTGTTTGTAAATCCATTGTAACCTACAATGGTTAAGCTGACTTAATTTTTATAATTATACATGCAAATGCTTTACTTAATCATTTTAAGGCAATGAATTTACTCAATTTTTAAAAGTAAATTCAACTTATCACTTTACAGCTAATGGGGTTTACTCACATTTTTAAGTAAAGCAAACTTAATCTCTTTTTACAGTGTACAATGTAATTATTTTCTGATATAAGTACCTATTAGTTAAAGGGATAGTTCACCCTAAAATGAAAATTCACTCACTATTTACTCTTCCTCAAGTAGTTTCAAACCTTTATGGGTTTTATTCTTCTGTTAAACACTAAAGTTAAACACAATAATATTTTGAAGAAAGCTGAAAAACTGTAACTATTGACATCCATAGTAGGAAAAACAAATGCTATGATAGTCAATTGTTACAGGTTTCTGTCTTTCTTCCAAATATCTTCCTTTTTATTCAAACTCATGAAGATCTGCATCTACATCATTTACATGTAAAGCTTGTAAATGAGGATGGAATTTTCATTTTTGAGTGAACTATTCCTTTAGGCCACATAGGGACCATGGTTTTAATTTGATTTTGATTCTCTATTCTCTTACCTTGACAGACAGTGTCACTGACAGGAGTGCAGCTTTTCACCTCCATCTCGGGCTGATCGCACACTGTGCATGGCAGGCAGGGGTCAAAAGAGGTGTCCTGATCTGAATACGTGTCATCCACGCACTCTTCGCACATTGTATCGCGGTCAAAATTACAGGGCACCTGCACACCCCAGCCTACAGGACACACAGTGCAGGCCTCGCAGCGACCGTTCAGTTTGTTGAGGAAGAAACCGTAGTTGCAGACACACATGGCATCGTTGGCATCTGTGCAGGGCGTGAGCATGCGCATCAACTCAGAACACTGTGTGCAAGGCAGGCACTTCTCTTTATGGCTGAAGTTCTCCGAGAACGTCTCGCCTGAGGACAGAAGGAGATGTGGTTAAAGTACACATGGAATCAAAACTAACCATATTACATATAATGATTTTGTTAGCTCACATTGCTAGTTTTGTTGTGAACAATTCATCTGTGCATGTCATAAAAAAATGCCCTTGTAAATTAAAATTAAAATCTGAAAAAGCACTTCCTGTTTGTTTTTTAGTTAAATACTCAGATTACGTTTGTCTGAAGCACTGGGCGTGGCTAACATACTTAACCACGCCCCCTCAAACTGTCAATTTTGACAACAAACAAAAATAGTGAGGAGGAGGTGTCTGTTAGGTTGTAAAAACTCTCATGCCTACTTTACTACATCCAATCAGCTAACAGTAGAAAAAACAAGCCACACCCACTGTTTTCTCATTTAATAGTCTGTTTCTCTAGGAATTGCATCACAACAATACACAATAAATAAATAAATAAATAAATAATAATGGTTGCAGTTTCCTGTTCATGCAGACTTTAAAAAGACAAGCTTTATAAAGTGTACAAAGTTTGTTGTTGTGCATTATATGTCTCTTCAGATCTGTTCTGGCTACTCAGGCATAGGGCTGGGCGATGAGAATGATAATTATTACAAGGCTGTGTGGAATTCTTGATTCTGATTGGTCAATCACTACATTCCAAGCTATGTTATTCTGAGATAACAGTCACGAAAACTAATAGCACAGGCTCATTCAGGTACCTCGTAATCATTTTGACCATCAGTGAATACGTTCATATCTATATTTACTAGGGATGCCACAATTTTCAATATAAGATTGAAATATTCGCTACGACATCCACGGTTCAATAAGCGCTTGTGAATAGCGTTTTTACCAGTTTTACGTTTAAATAATTTGTGTGTGTTTTATATCTCTCCAAATTGACTGTTTGTGTGTGCCTGTCAGTCTACGAGCTGAGACGAGGAAACTCCTCTCCGCGAGTAAATATTCAATCACTATGCTCTAAAGTTTGGGGGCGTTTAACCATCATTCCACACTTTAACATGGTGAGCGGCGGTGAAGTGAGGCAACAGTACAAGGAAGCGCTGGCATCTTTAAAATCGGCAATGTGGGGACATTCGGGTTTTGCCGTTGAGTATAATGCCTAGGACGAAAAAAACAGTGAACAAAAAATGACTGTGTGCAAGCATTATTTTACACGTATAGCCTACTTAAATGGAAACACTTCCAACATGACTGCAAATCTGTACTGCCATCACCCAGCAATATCACTGTCTGAAGGCAGGATAGCAGAGAAGGTAATAAAGTCCTCCAAAAAAGAACAATCCCTCGCTGAATCCTTCCAGCAAACATACCTAACTGGTTCTGAGAGACACATAAAAATAAAAAGACAGTGGGGGTGTTCATTGCTAAAGATTTGCGGGCTTTTGTCATCTTATAAAAGCACTTGTTCTGTATTACAAACTACCGTCTCACACTTTTTTCAGCACTAAGATAATTCCCGACCTCTATGAAAAGACACGCAACAATATTGTTTAGGAATATTGACTACAGATGGTTGTAACTCGTGAGCAACCATGAGTTACCTCACTGTAAATGTAGGAATTTATGTGTTCTCCAGTTTGTACATAGGCTATCAGCAGCTGTGAGATTTCAATGTTAATTTTTTTTAATTATACAATACATTAGGAACTAGTGTACTTTTTTTGTATTGCAATAAATCGTTTTTATTTTTTTCTCCTTAACCTCTTACTGTTCCTATTGCCTATTGTGTCAAGCCATCAGAACCGAACCGAACCGAAAACTATTTTAAAATGTGTATGTATTGAACCGCAGGCTAACTGTATTGTTGCATCCCTAATATATATGTACTGTATGCTTGTCTGTCATATCGCTGTTTTTGATTATTTGTCACCACCTTGTCTGAGTAATAGGTATGTTTACTGAACAATATTGTATGTTATTTACAGCCATTTTTGTTTCTATCAGCTTTGCATTTAATTAAAGAATAAACAATTACAGCTCAGAACAATTTTTATGTTTTATTTTTCTATGTAATAAGCAGAATAAAGTACATTCAGTCATTTTCACAGAAAAAAAATGCCTTATCTACCTTATTCTGCAAATGCGATTGTTTTAGAACTTCTGATTTAGTTGTCTATGTAAGAAATGACTAGTAATAATAAAACGCAGAAAACGAGTCAAACTGCTTGCTCTACAAAACAAGTGTGTTCATGACTATACATAAAAATTTGAATAATATAATAAGAAAATATCATTTAACAACATCAAAAAGCTTAACGAGCTGCTTTAAACATCTAAAAATCAATGGAAGTGAATGTGAACGGAAGTCTCAAGCCAAAAAGGTTTCTATGGCTGCGCTCATGTGAAGAATAAGGTCAAAACAACAGCTGATAAGACTGTCAGCTTTAAGGCTGGTTCATACTTCTGCATTGAGTGATCAAGTGTGACCCATGGAGCAAGCCTTGTGTGTAGCCGTGCATTAATACTTTCAAAATGTTAGTCTGCAGTACGTTTTTATGCTCCTCTGTGTCAAGTTTTTTCGCAGGTATTTTGTTTATTCTGAACGCTACATGTAGCTAAAACTCACTCATTCAGAGGCAGGAACTGGCGGACGTGCAACAACTTTAATCATAAGTTTAACACAAAACAAAAGTTTACATCTGGAGCTCCTTCACGGCACTCAACACTTGTAAACACTTTCTGCATTGGGCTGAGGGCGGTGCAGAGGGCTCGCGGCTCTCAGCACCGCCCACGCTAATCACTGGTACCAAGCCAACCAATCACAAAGCCGCGTTGTCACGTGTAGTTACATTTTTTAAGAGGTGCGAGTCTGCGTCAGCCACGACAAGGGCTATGCGACCATTTGAAGGATTCGCTGAACCATACGTGTGCGCTTGACGCAGAAGTATAAATCAGCCTTTATACTGCAATGACAACCGCCTGGAAGTACTTTATCCCTTACTTACCACTGTACAACTTTCCCCTTACTTAAACAATAACACCTTCAAAGTGTTGATTGCTTGCACCACACGAAACAATCACATGAAATCACATCAAACAGCATTGCAGCATGGGTTTATGTTTGGTTTGGTTATATGCAAATAGTCTTGAACTTAGCAAAGGACACAAATGTCTCTGTGAGTTAGTTTAAAGGAAAAAAGAGTACAGCACTAATGAACAGGAACACGATCCAGTTAAAAGCCTGTTCCATGGATTTACTGTACCATGACTTTGTGGCTGGACTGGATTAATTATATTACTAATGCAGACGTGTTAAATATATTGAAGAAGTAATAGAATATAATTACATTTATTGTTGTTCTTAAACTTAATGTTTTCAGGCTAGTGTTGTTTTTACATAATTATCACAGAAACCACACAGATACATGGTAATGAAGTGCTATATACTATATATGGTTTTACCATTGGTCATGATAATTAATATTTGATATTATGGATAACAAAGTTACATTTGAATAAATTAAAATTAAATAATTTATCTGTTCAAATTATTTTGAGAAAAAGTCCAAAAGATTGTTTATTCACATCAAGTTCTCTCTCTCTATACTTTATATATGTATAATTAATAAGCTTTGTGTTTCATCTCTGGTTAAAGTGTGTTTGTAGTGATTGGACAACTGGTGAGATGATGTGGCAGTTTTTGAACATGTCCATATTCCTAATGATTGTGTGCTATATTAAACTTGTTATTGATTATGTCGCAATATACATTCCAATAATTTCTTTTAACCTTTTAATGATGCATTGATCAGTATTTTATGCTTGCATCAACCAAAAAGTTTAGTTGAACTTTGTACTGTGTTGGTATTAGAGCAGTTTACTGAGTACATGGTACAAAATCGCCCCACACACGATTTTGCTTCTTGTTTATATACACTATGAACAGCAGCTACGCTAATTATTCTCCTTATTCTGTATTTCCACCTGGGGGTACTCATCTCGAGGCCCTCAGACTATGCAGTGCCACTGATGCGATCCAAGACCAGCGACGAGACGATCCCAAGGCTCCCGGACCAGGCCGTATCCTGAGCTGCTGCTGTGGTGGTCATGATGGAGAGCATAAGACTGATTCCTCTGATGCTCCAAGGACAGACGTGTCTTCGCGGAGGTCCAGCTACTGCGCCTAGACTGCAGCTCTGCACAAGACGTTTGGCCATAGGAGAAATGGTCGTGCCCAACTGAGCCTGGTTTCTCTCGAGGTTTTTTAAATTCTTCACTTTCGCCAATTGGTGAAGTTTTTTCCTCGCCGCTGTCGCCACTGGCTTGCATGGTTCGGGATCTGTAGAGCTGCGCATCGATGGAATTGCTCTTCAGTGTTTGGACTCTCAGTAGTGATTATTAAACCACACTGAACTGAGCTAAACTAAACTAAACTGAACTTAAACACTGAAAACTGAACTGACACTTTTCAATTCACTATAAACTTCCATGTGAAGCTGCTTTGACACAATCTACATTGTATAAGCGCTATACAAATAAAGATGAATTGAATTGAATTGAACATAGTAAACTCTTTCAATCCCGTAGGCTTATGCATGATGTCTCTCTTGAGGTTTAACACACCTTTGAGATGTGATGGAATCTGCCTTTATCAAGCTTTTTAACAGATGTCTATAAAGTTTTTGTATAGATATATATATACACACACACATATATATAAACCCCCCAAAAAACACAATGTATTTGAAATAAAACAAAAACTGTAGACTGTCAGCTTTAATTCTAGGGTATTCACATCCAAATCAAGTGAACGGTGTAGGAATTACAACGGTTTGTATATGTGCCTCCCACTTGTTAAGGGTCCAAAAGATGAGATCCAAAGAGCAGTCACTATCATTCAAGCAAGCCATCATTAGGCTGAAAAAACAAAACAAACCGATGAGAGAGATAGCAAAATTATTAGGCGTGGCCACAACAACTGTTTGGAACATTCTTAAAAAGAAATAACGCACCAGTGAGCTTAGCAACACTAAACAATTCGGAAGACCACGAAAAACAACTGTGGTGGATAACGAAATAATTATTTCCCTAGTATAGAATAAACACAACAGTTGACCAGATCGAGAACACTCGCCAGGAGGTAGGTGTATGCGTGTCAGAGTCAAAAATCAAGAGAAGACTACACCAGAGTAAATACAGGGGGTTCACCACAAGATTGGTGAGCCTCAAAAACAAGAAGACCAGATTAGAGTTCTAAAAAAGCCTTCACAGTGCTGGAACAACATGCTATGGACAGATGAGGTCAAGATTAACTTGTCCCAGAGTGATGGGAAGAGAAGAGTATGGAGAAGGAAAGGAACTGCTCATGATCATAACCCGTGAAGCATGGTGGTGGTGGTGATATGGCGTGGGCATGTATGGCTGTCAATGGAACTGGTTATCTTGTATTTATTGATAATATGACTGCTGACAAAAACGCAGGATAAATTCTGAAGTGTTTCAGGCAATATTTTCTTCTCATACTAAGCCAAGTACTTCAGAACTCATTGGACGGCAGAAAAAAAGTGGAAAGTTATGCAATGGCCAAGTCAATCACCTGATCTGAATCCGATTAAGCTTGCATTTCACTTGCTGAAGATAAAACTAAAGGGAAAATGCTCCAAGAACTAGCAGGAACAGAAGACAGTTGCAGTAGATGCCTGGCAGAGCACCACCAGGAATGAAACCCAGCATCTGGTGATGTCTATGCCTTCCAGACTTCAGGCTGTAATTGACTGCAAAAGATTTGCAACAAAGTATTTAAAAGTGAAAGTTTGATTTATGATTATTATTCTGTCCAATTACTTTTGGACCCTTAACAAATGGGAGGCACATATGCAAACTGTTGTAATTCCTACAGCGTTCACCTGATTTGGATGTAAATACCCTCACATGAAAGCTGACAGTCTGTAGTTAAAGCACATCGATGTGTTGGTGTATAGAGCCAAATATGTTACAATTGTGTCAATGTCCAAATATTTATGGACCTAACTGTATATATATATGCATTATTCAAAGATCAACTACGTTTTATAAAACATTATTCAAGGTCACAATATTTTAATGATTTTTACTTGTTGCTCTGGATGTCTGTCTGCATGTACATATATTGGCATCAAGTGTATAAATATTAAACCATTGTATTCACATCTAAGTCTGCATTTTGCTTAGTTCTGTTGCATAATACTTCTCCTTTCGAAGAGCTCTTTGCGCAACACTCTAAATGTTTACTTTGTTCTCAGACTCTTATGAATCATTATTTTCTGTAAATTTGGAATGCTTATTGATTAAATTACTTTCTCCCATGCTGTTTCCTCAACCTGCAAATCTTTTTTTGACTAATTATGTACATCATGTACATCATGTATGTTTCTCAATCTCTATGAAAAGAGTATCATTCAGGTCTTTTTAGGTGCACGCAGAAGACAACCTCTTGTGATATCATGTGATTTTGTTTTTGATTGTCAGCAGGATGTATAGTTATAATAATGTTTCTATATACAAATATAGTTATAATAATATTTATGCATCATCAAACTAGCATGCAACATAAGCAAAACTGATACTAAAAATGTTTTAAATTTGGTTTTGTAGTTCGGGCCAAAGCAAATTGCAGAGTATGGATGCTGGACAACGAAAATGAGGATCCACAAGTTTAGTAAAAAGACAGGCAATGGTAAAACAGGTACAAACAGAATCATAAAGGTGATTCAGAAGCATAGCCAGAAACAGGCGAATGATCAGTACAGGCACTAAAACAAAATCAACAGTAAACCAGACAAGGATCAAAACACAAAAGGACAAGACCAGGGAAACGCTTAGTAATGCTACAGAAAAAAACAATACTCAGCATAGTGTGTGTATGAGAGGTGAATATGCAGTCCAGGTAATCAATCCATGATGACTTTTACTGGGTGTGTGTGCAAGTGACTGGATTATTGTCAGCTATGGCAGAAGTTGATGAGTGCAAAGAGTTCTGGGAGTTGTAGTTTGTTAGAGTAGCAGATGTGTAGTTCTCCAGCGATCTGCACAGGCTAGATTGCTGGTTTGATTTGATTGACTATATGAAAAATAGTGGATATTGGTGGATTTGTTGTGTAAAATTACTACTTTTTACAGTCATTCAATGTGTTTTTGGCCATTATTAATGCATTGTCACTTAAATTGAGTGTACTGTAAGCAGCGTTGCAAAAATAGACCCAGCAAAATATTGCTAATCTGTTAACAATGCTGAAAAAAACACACACTGCTTATGCCCTGCTTGTGTGTGCGGTGTGAAAAGAGGCTTAAGACTTACTGTACACACCGATTTTTTTGATTACATACACTGAGTAAATTGGTGCCACCATTTTAGAGGTTGACAAAACGGATCATACATTAAAAAATGTTTTGCCATAAACAACTACATAAAGAAAAATGTGTGATGTCAATATTATAAAGATTGGAGAAAACAAATATTGTAACGCAGTATGCTTGTGGTATTGCTTTACCATCTTCTATCTATCTATCCTATTCACATATATTAGAGGATAGAGGTCTTGCTATCACTAAATTATTCAGGAAGCTGTTTCGTCCATTCGTGTGTGTGTGTGTGTGTGTGTGTGTGTGTGTGTGTGTGTGTGTGTGAGACAGCACAAGCATTGTGTCTAGTCCCCTTTGTAGCACATTGCCCCAGTATCCCATACCATATCAAGTGCTTCAGTGTACGCCACTGGCGGGATATTCATGGAAGCAGTGACCAGACGGTGAGACAGAGAGAAAGATAACACGCTAATGCCATAGTTATCTTCGGATCTACTCATCAAAGCGAGTGAAATGATATTGTGTGCTTTTTGTGCTTTGTGTGAGTTGCGCATTATGGGTTCCCCAGTGTGCTGGAGCTGCTAATGGCCCTAATGACAAGGAGGGTAATGCGTTGGCTTCTGGGGGCCAGTTATCGGGGCTTTATTTCATAGTCTAAGATGGGTAATCTGTGCATTTCCTGCAGATGAAATCCCGTCCACTCAGCCGTTCTCCCTGCGAGTCTATTCTCCTCCTGATCTCTGCCCTTTCAAAGCCATTAGCATAATGCAAGCCATCAATAATGCATGTCTGTGCTTTATGACAGACAACCATCAAGTGGGGGCTGTTTTTTTTTTTATCCGTACAGTGCATGTGTCAATTAACATTAGTACTATAAAGTGCTGAGGTCATGTTATATCAATAGCTTCTGTAAAGCAATTTACAAAAAAAAGAAACCTTGGCTGACTGCAAAATACGTAGCTGGTTATTTTAGAAAACACCACTAGAGAACTGAATACTCATGTCTTACGATACTGAAAATACATTTAGACACTGAAGGACATTTAGATACTGACAACACATGGTCAGACAAAACGGGTGATAAACGCAACCCAGGCTCATTCTGAAAACGTACCGTTATACAGTATACATTTCTGGAGTGCGCCAAATAAGTCCCAGGAGATAAATTTTTTGCGTTTTTTGTTGTCGCTGTGTACACTTTTTAAAATCCCAAATTGCTCACGCGAGTGCCATTTGTGCCTGCTATTCTCACGTAAATCCACCAGAGGCCGCTATTGACTGACTGACTGACCAATCGACTGACCCACCATCCTCCTTCCCTAAACCCAACCAATAGTGTTTTCAAAAGCACCGATTGACCCGCCCACCCACTTCCCTAAACCCAACCGACAGTTTTAAAAAGCAATCAGAAAAAAAGCACCTCGCCTGATTTTTACCACGTTTTAAGATGTTACCACATTCTCAACCTGTTATTTACTTGTTTATTTAATTTTTTGGCTTCTGTTTGTGTCTTACCCACTTTTGGAACCGTTCTTCACCTGACTCAAACCCCGTCATCAACTCCTCTCTGCGTTTTGAGTCTGCCATCATACATAGCGAGCTACAGGACAAACTGTTAACAGCAGAAAAGCTGTCCATACGGAGGTAAGCGGCCAGCTAGTAAGCTCAAAAAGGAACAGTGTCATATCTCCCCGTAGCGTTTGGTTTTAAAGACGAAATGCAGCTAAACGTACTTCTGGCTATATAATTCGTGATCTTTAGAAACGTATATAGGGCTACTTTTTTTAAAATAAGCCGATGTTGAATATATACCTCAAATAAAATATTACCACAAGCTTTCCATCACCCTATGTCAATGCATATTTTGAAGTATCACATGAGAATGAGAAGGAAACACAAAATATAAAATAAAAATCCTGTAATAAACAAAAAGTTTTTAGCTTGCTTGACGTGGTTTTGAGCTCGGATGAGAAAAGTTTAATGTGAACAATGGAAGGAAACATATTTGCCAAATAAACTCTGAAGCACCCAACATTATACACACAAAATTCCATTATGCTTGCCTTGTTTACTGCAGGTTGCTAAGTTACCAATACTACAGTCAGCCACTCTAACAACTTGATGGAAACACACTTAAGTCATATTTGGGATTTTATATTTTTATTTCAAAAATTCACTACATTTTAGGATTGAAATCGAGGTACTGTCACCAATAAAAATATAACTTTCACACTTGTTTACCCACTGCAAATTCACTTCACATCTGAGATGAAATCCCTCAATGAAAAGCACCAGTCACAAGATAAATACCGAAGCTAAAGAGTCATGAATTCTTCTGCACTCCACTAATGGAGGACTGTATTTGACAACAGCAAATAACAGAAAACAGATTAAGGTAAAACCTGAAAATCTTCCTGCAGGCTATAGGTAATAACGTTAAACAGAAGGTAACTAGTGCAGCTTATCTGCTTTACTGAATCAGCTGTAAACACAGCTGTTGTTGCTGCTGTAGAGTAAAGGTCCAAACCCTCGCAGTAAAGTTTGTTTGTAGAGTGGGAAGAAGACAGGGTCTGTGATATAAGATAAGTAGAAGTTTTTATTTTTAGCATAGCACAACACACGCCGGCTGCTCCTTCTTCTCCCCGGCCCAATCATTAGAACAAACAGGTTTTATTTATTATTTCTGATTTGCCTGCTGATTAGCCGCCGGGCTCTGAGCATGCTCTCCCCCCTCATTGGGTGTTTGATCATGCTTACCTCTCCACACCCACACTAATGGTTAAGCGAATATTGCTGCGTTGCACTGGTCAAGATGATTTAAAAGGGTCACGTTTGAATTTTTAAGAGTATTTTAAGACTTATATTAGTATTAATCACTTTTTGACACACTTTAGCCCACACTACAGTGTACTTTTTTTTGTAATAACTGCACTGAAAAAAAGTGCAACAACCATGTCTTTCATTCAAAGTATATTTTTATATATATTGTTAAGTGAAAAATTCTGGTTTCAGATTATAATCTGTTTTATTTAAAATAATATGAATATTAAAGTAATACTTTTGGGGCGACGCGGTGGCAGAGTAGGTAGTGCTGTCGCCTCACAGCAAGAAGGTCGCTAGTTTGAGCCTCGGCTGGGTCAGTTGGTGTTTCTGTGTGGAGTTTGCATGTTCTCCCTGTGTTTGCGTAGGTTTCGTGCGGGTGCTCCGGTTTCCCCCACAGTCCAAAGACATGCGGTACAGGTGAATTGGGTAGGCTAAATTGTCCGTAGTGTATGTGTGTGAATGAGTGTATGTAGATGTTTCCCAGAGATGGATTGTGGCTGGAAGGGCATCTGCTGCGTAAAAACATAGTGGATAAGTTGGCGGTTCATTCAGCTGTGGCGACCCAGGATTAATAAAGGGACTAAGCCGAAAAGAAAATGAATGAATGAAGTAATATTTTTACTTTAAACTAGCAGTTTTCTACTTTGTACTAAAGTAAAAGATATATTTAGTGTCTCTATATTAAACAATATTTTAACTTTGAGTGAATGTAATTTTTTTCTTGACCACAATAAATATTTTATGACTTAGATTAAATTAAATTTTATATTTTGAACCAAAGTTCAATTATACTTTGAGAAAAACTAAAAAGATGTAACTGTAACAAACTACAGTAATTTTTTTAAGTTCGTTTAAATGTACTAGTTTTCAGTATGTGTACCCAGTGTCACGTTTATGGATTTTCTGTTTTTCTTGCATGTGTGTGTGTGTATGTGTGTGTGTGTCACTACTCTCAATGCACAGGTGTTTGTTATCAGTCACAGCTGCTGCGTGTTCCTCGCGCTAAATATGTTCAGTGTTTTGTACTTAGCATTATCAGTTCGTTGTTTGTTCACTTCTGTGTCTGTTTCTGTTAGACTCTCTTGCTCGCGGTGGTGGAGGCTCTCCGACTTAGCCTGTTTCATGTTGACCTTATGAACGTCTCCATTTCTTTGATGTTGTTACTTCTGCCTGCTCTGATGACAACATTATCTGTGAGAGACTTCATCCCAATCCGCTACTCTGATGAACTTTACCGCTGGTAAGCGTTTTGATTTCCTGGAGAGTTGCTACCTAGCGCTAACCTTCCTCTTCCCTCGATATCTGGTGAGATATCAGTGATAGACTTCTATCTGGTGCTATTTCTCAGATGAACTTTATTCTCTGTGGAGCGTGTTGCATCCCCGGTGTGAGCACCCTTGCCCTACACTATATCTGGTTAGATCATACCAGTTGTGACTCTTTAAATAAATCATCTTATCTTCACTTGCATTTGGGTCTCCTGTGTATATCTTTGTGACATATAGAGTATGCACAGATAAGTAAAAGGGAATGATATGAAGGCTTTGGGGAAATATGGAGAAAATAACCAGAACTAATTGAATTTACAGCCCATAAAAAAATTATATTTACTATGACTCTGGACCACAAAACCAATCTTGCACAGGTATATTTTAGCAATAGCCAAATATATTGTATGGGTCCAAATGTGGGCAGTGCGGTGACGCAGTGGGTAGCGCTGTCGCCTCACAGCAAGAAGGTTGCTGGTTCGAGTCTCGGCTGGGTCAGTTGGCATTTCTGTGTGGAGTTTGCATGTTCTCCCCGTGTTCATGTGGGTTTCCTCCGGGTGCTCTGGTTACCCCCACAAGTCCAAACACATGCGGTATAGGTAAATTGGGTAAGCTAAAATTGTCCGTAGTGTATGAGTGTGAATGAGTGTGTATGGGTGTTTCTCAGTTATGGGTTGCAGCTGGAAGGGCATCCACTGTGTAAAACATATGCTGGATAAGTTGACGGTTCATTCCGCTGTGGCAACCCCACATTAATAAAGGGACTAAGCCGAAAAGAAAATGAATGAATGAATGGGTCCAAATGTTTTTGTTTTATGCTAAAAATCATTCAAATATTAATCAAAGATGCCGTTCCATAGTGTTTTTGTAAATTTCTTAATTAATCTTCACTTTTATTAGCAATGTCCATTGCTAAGCATTTCATTTAGACAACTTTAAAGGCAATTTTCTCAGTATTTAGATTTTTTAACTCTTCCAGATTTTAGATATACAAACAGTTATAGCTCTGCCAAATGTTGTCCTATCCAAACAAACTTGTATTTTCATGTTGACATTTTTATGTTATTTTTCAAGATATCATGTTTTGTTATGAAAAACAAGAGAGTTTCGGTTAGAACTGACCGCGTATACCACTAACTTATAAAAATTAAATCGCACTTCCTCCAACTCCCCAACACTGTCTACACATTAGAGCATGTTTTGATGTTCAGTTTGTGCGGCGTAGTGTACCATCAAAGTGCAATGCAGCTAAAAATGACCTCTACAACATGATAGAACACAACACTTGTATCCCAGCACTTATATATCCTATAATTGAGTTTTATAACAAAAAGTTGAGGAAAATAAAAGTAGGCAAGGCACCTTTAAAAGAAGGGACAACCTATGTTTACCCCCATAATTACTACAACTCTGTGTTGTTCATATGCAACCGTTATCCCCTTGTTTCTTATAGTTACAGTGAGGGAAATAAGTGTTTAATCACACTGTGATTTTTCAAGATCTCCTACTTAAAAATCATAGAGGGGTCTAGAATTTTCAGTATAGGTGCAATTCCACTGTGAGAGACAGAATCTAAAAATAAAAATGCAGAAATCACATTGTATGACTTTTTAACAATTTATTTGCAAATTACTGTGTGAAATAAGTATTTGATCACTTGCTTTTCAGCCAAATTTCTGACCCTCAAAGACCTGTTATTTTGCTTTAAAATAGTCCAGCTACACTCTGCTCATGATTCTAATTTAGTAGCACTTGTTTGAGGTCTCTAGCTGTCATAAAGACACCTGTGCACCCAACAATCAGTCAAAAGTCTAAGTAGCAACATGGCCAAAACCAAAGAGCTGTCAAAATACACAAGAGATGAAATTGCAGACTTTCATAAAGCTAAAACCGCTACAGGGCAATTGCCAAGAAAGAGCAACTGTTGGAGCAATTGTCAGAAAATGGAAGAGGCTAATGATGACTGTCAATGTTCTTCAGACTGGGGCCCCACGGAAGATCTCTCCTCATGGGGTATTAATGATGCCAAGAATGGTCTAGAATCAGTCCAGAATTATGCGAGAAGAGCTGATCAATGCCGTGAAGAGAGCTAGGACCACCGTTTTCAAGGGTACTATCAGTAATACAGTAAGATGTCATGTTTTAAAACCATTCATTGCACGGAAGGTTCCCCTGCTTAAGTTAACCCATGTCAAGACCATCTGGATGGTCCAGAGTATTCATGGGAGAAAGTCCTCTGGTCAGTTGAGACCAAAGTAAAACTTTTTGGTCTTAACTCTATTCACCGAATTTGGAGGAAGAAGAATGATGTGTATCATCCCCATAATACCATACCTTTAGTGAAGCATGGGGCTGGAAGCATCATGCTCTGGGGTGTTTTTCTGCACAGGGGACAGAATGACTGCACTGTATTAAGGAGAGGATGAACGTGTCCATGTATTGTAAGATATTGGGCAAAAACCTCCTTCCCTCAGTCAGAGCATTAAAGATGGGTCATGGCTGGGTCCTCCAACATGACAATGACCCAAAGCACACAGCCAGGAAAACCAAGGAGTGGCCTCGTAAGAAGCATAACAAGGTTTTGGAGTGGTCTAGCCAGTCTCCAGATCTAAATCCAATAGAAAATCTTTGGAGGGAGCTAAAACTTCATGTTGCTCAGCCCTGAAACCTGACAGATCTAGAGAAGATCAGTGGGCAAAATCCCTCCTTCAGTGTGTGCAAACCTGGTGAAGAACTACAGGAACCCTTTGACCTCTGTAATTGTTAACAAAGGCTTCTGTACTAAATATTTAAAATGCTTGACTCAAGTGATCAAATACTTATTTGATACAGTAATTTACAAATAAATTGTAAAAAAAATATATAATGTGATTTTTTTTTAGATTCTGTCTCTCACAGTTGAATTGCAATTATGCTGAAAATTCCAGACCCCTCCTTGATTTCTAAATAGGAGATTTTGAAAAATCACAGTGTGATCAAATACTTATTTCCCTCACTGTATATACAGTACTGTAAATATAACTTCCACAAGCTGTAAATCACAGTATTTCTTCCTTAAGCCTTTCATATTGTTCTCATATACTTATATTTATGTACTGTTTTACTATGTACAGTTGTTAAAAATAAGGTAACTTTTTTTAACCCACTTTTTTATTGTCAATGTGTGAAGAGCTTGTAATGAAACTTGCAACTTTCACAATTTCCTAGGTTGTCTAACCAAGTCGATAATCTTTAAAAATGTTTAAAAAAAAGATAGTTTTCTAATGTGTACTAAAGTAAAAAATATATTTAGTGCCTCTAAGTTATATATATATATATTTACAATATAAAACAATGTTTTTACTTTGTGTGAATTAGGGATGTCAAAAGGATTTCTTTGATGCACCACGATGCAGACGTAGAACAATACGGTATTGGTTCATTAATAGATCATCATCATTATGTCGTGGTAGAATGCTATTTAAACGAGGCCAGGGCAAGTAATTTAAATGCTCCAACTACTTACTGTAGAAAAGCAGACAACTGAGCACAATTCACTGCATGTGAGTGTGCTGGACAGTTTTTCACTGACACTAAAGTACAGCAGAACAAGGAGACGCTTTTTCACAGCTAGGGAGAAAATGAAAGCTCTCTCTCTTACTTTGCCTGTTTGCAAGTTAACTTTTCCTCTCCTCTATCACCTTCAAATCGATACTTGTGGATCCTGACATGAGTGTGCCTGTAGAGTGAGTTTTCTCCACAGCGTTTTATCACGGATCAGCTGTGATAGCTGCGCAATGTGCACTTTATTGCACGCATATAGACTACCTCACATTTCTGTTACCTGTTACCTCACATTCTTCAGTGCATATGTCACTCATTGGTGAACAGCGTGGACAGTTTTAGAGCCAATTGCAGAACTTTCTGTTGAGCGTGTGAACACAATGACCAATCATAGGGATGTAAGAACTGCCTTGACAATGCTCAAAAAGCAAACTAAATTATATTTGCATTATTTTATTTGGTATAAATGCTCATGTTGTCTTCTGTGATTGTATTTGAATTTTGTTTGAAACATTCAAAAAGAGTGTTTTCTTTGAGCAGGTCAAGTTAAATGTACAGTCCCTATATCTGACTGCTTGTATTAAAGGGAAAAAAATGTATTACAAATAATATACTGCATAATTATAAATATATTTACAAATTTGAATTCAAGAATTCTTGTGTTGTGAAGAAAAATATATAATTGTGAATGCAAAGCATCGTTGATGCACTGTGTATGCTACATGTGCACTAAGCAAAAGTTTCTGGCTACAGTTCACTTTTGCAATTTGCCAATAACAAAAGTTTCCACACTGAAATTGTGAGTTTCCTCACTGTAATTTGTTACAATTAAATCAACAATTTTCCCTCAAGTTGTAGCTTTGACTTGGTTGAAGTTGAAAAATGTCATTTAATATTAATTAAAATATTTGGTCACACTTTATTTTGAAGGTCCGTTTGTTGAATTTGAGTTACATTGCAACTAATTCTCATTAGATTATATGTAGACTGTTAGGTTGGGGTTAGGGTTGAGGTTGGGGTTAGTGTAAGTTGACATGTACTTGCAAAGTTTCTTATAGTCAGTTAAATGTCTTTTGAAGGACTGTTAAATGTCAGCATTAACAGATATTAAGCAGACAGTCTACTAATACTTAAATGGACCATCAAAATAAAGTGTTACCAAATATTTATTCTGCCAAAGAAATTACATTGACTTAACAGTAAAATATTGTTTTTTAAAGATGATGAATTAATTGAATTATTTTGGTTTGACTCAAAATCAAAATACAAGTAAAGTTGTTGTTTGGATTAAAATATGTGAAGTTTATTTATAAACTATTTTCGAGAGGATCACGTGTTTATGATTGCTTGCGGCTGGTCCCGTATTATCCAATTTATGATTCACCAATCAGATGATTCCTAAGCCACTATAAACACCCTAAGTTCCATATTACAGCCATCTTCGTTTTGAAGAATCCCCTCTTCCACCCCTACTCCTCCTCCTTATTGGTGACACGGTGGCCCAGTGGTTAGCCCTATTGCCTCACAGCAAGAATGCCACTGGTTCTAGTCCTTTCCAAGCCAGCCGACGTTTCTGTGTGGAGTTTATACATTCTAACCGTGCTCACATGGGTTTCCCCCGGGCTCCCGGTTTCCTCCCACCATCCAAAAACATGCTACTTAAGTTAATTGACTAATCCAAATCGGCTCAATATACATGCACCTAGTAAGTAGTTATATCTTAAGAGCAATCACTATCTGTTCATTAGCTACTACAGCAGGGGAGTTTTCGAGATCTACCTGAGCTCAAACTTCCATCTCGCCTTGCAAATGGGAGGGAGCCCCGTGCTCGAGGATCTCTCCCGGGACAGCATGCCAAACAAGCTTTATAATCAATCATCAGCTAAGTGTGAACTATCGAAAATAAACACATTAGTCTATGATACTGCTAGTTATTTTATTTTTCGATAAGGAGATAAACTGTTGGTTTCTTGCAGTTTGGCTATACATGTCACGCAAGATGGTAATCTAACTCACATTAGAAATACATAAAAACTGAAAACAATCCAGAGAAAAAGAAATCCTTTTAGTTTTTCCTAACTGTACGTTCACACCAAAAGCGCGAGAGAGTCAAAGTAGCCGGAAATCATTCATTTTCAATAGAAGCTGTCGGCAATAAGTGGCGAGGAGCAGCGTAGCGCGTCGTCGCTGGTGTGGGCATCGAGGAGAGTTGAAGTCAACTTTATAGTAATGAGCTATGACGCAGTTCGGCGGCAAGCAATCAGAATGTAGAAGTCCACCGTTTATGAGTCCAGAAAACACAGTCACTGTCACGTTCATCCTCAGTCACAGTCACTTATTCCCAAGGGTTTGATTATTGCGGTCGCCGGATTTCCAAGTATTTGCAATGTTTTCTTACAGGAACATACATAAAAAAAGTTACTGGTGAGTTTCTAATGTGCATCAATGTTATATATATATATATATATATATATATATATAT
>CAIGQZ010033055.1:244746-256904 GCA_903798205.1 Danio tinwini
ATAATAATAATAATAATAATAATAATAATAATAATAATAATAATAATTACTATTATTATTATTATTATTATTATTAATAATAACAATAATAATAATAATATTATTATTATTATCATTATTATTATTATTATTATTATTATTATTATTATTATTAAGTAGGACTGCTTTTCTTTTCTTAAAAAATAGCCTAGATATTAGAGTATGTGTTAGCTAAGTGATTTTATGTTTTAGAATAGAATATGGAATATTCTCAATAATATTTGTAAAGGGAACACATATAGGGCCTATATGTGTTGTTTACATATATTTCAATTAATAGGGAAAACAATTGCACATTTTTCTCAAAGTATTAGATTTTTTTTTATGCGTGTGCGTGTAAAACAATATAATTTGCACAAACAATTATGGGGTTTTCTTTTAACTATTTGGATGTTTTTTTGTTAACTAACGTAGTTCAAATGACGGATCTGCGACAAAGCAACTACAGTTTCGGGAAACACTGGTCACTGCATCGTTCATTTCCCAAACGATGCATCGTACTATGATAGTTCAACCACGAGTTATGTCGTGGTTTGGGAAACACACCCCTGATCGGTTTGAAGTCAGCACTAAGCACTGCTTCTTGAATAACATGTACATACAGTTTTCAGCATATATAAGTACACCCCTCATAAATCTGTCTTTTACGTTGATATTTTTAATAGGAAGCTATACTGAATGGTATATTTGTGCATATACATTAGATTAGTCAGTACTTAAGCCAAATCTGGAGCTTATCCAACAAATAACTTAAGATAACGGGCCAAAAAACTAGTACACCCAAATTTATGTTATAGAAAAATATTAAATACAAATAAAAAAAGACAAAAAATAATAATAATAATTGAAAATTTTGTTAAATTTTTGTAGGTGGTAACTTATTTTTAGTGGTTTTTTTTGGAAATATTTTGCTTGAATTTAATTGTATTATCTTTCTATTTCTAAATATGTTTGGTGACTAAAATATTATTTTAATAAATATATCTGTTAAATAAATCTGTTTTGTTTAAATGCACCAAAATACATTGCCTACATTCACTGAGAAATGGATACAAATATTCATTTTCAAAATGGAGTGTGCTCAATTATGCTGAGCACTGTAAATTGCAACATAATGTCGCCAGTTTTTGCTAATAAAACGTGCTTTAAAGGGATGATCACACTCAACCTTTCATTGACTTCAGTGAATGCAGGACACAGGAACCACAATTTTTACTTAATTTCAAGTATACAGTACCAAAGTTCAGTGAACTCTGACTTGTAAATTTGTATCACATGAAGACATGCAACCAATGGATAATCAGGTAACGCTATAATTTAAGTTACAAATCATACTATTGATTACTGGCTTATCACTTGCCTATTATTAAGATATTAGCTGTTTATTAGTAAAAATAAGGATCTTATTATACATCCCTAATCCTACCTGTTTTTCTAAACCCAACTAACACCTTGCTATCTAATCAAAAACAGCTAATTTGCAGTTTCTTGAGCTAATAATCATAGCTAAATCGTAAAAAATATCCGTAAGTTAGCATTTTCCGTATTTTGTCATTCATGTTTTTCCCCATTTAATTATTCAAAAGAATTGCTCTATGAGACCTTGATATTTCTTCCAACAACCTTACCCTTACCCAACCTTAACTGTAACCTCAAAAAGTTCAAAAAATGACTTTTATGAAAATTTTTAATAGTTTAAAGTCATATATTGTCTGACTCTGTGTTGTATATCAAGGTCCAAAAACGTTGTAATAAACTGACAGTACATTTTCTGTTATCCAACCGACTTATTACAGACATATTATTTTTTTAAACATTGTTATTTCAAACGACTAAAATGTTATTAAAAGTGACCTTGTTAAACTGTAGGGTTGAGATTTCAGCATCAAAGGTCGACAGAGAAGAGATCAAGGTCCCATAATGCATTTAACAACCATAAAGTGGATGCTGCATACTGTTGGTGTTGTGAAGAGACCCCCCTCATAATTGTGAAGCGCTTTGGGTGTATGGCCATACACAATAAATGCGCTATATGAATACATACATTCAGGCCCATGCAGAGGCTTTCCAAAGGGCATGTGCAGAGTAGGAGGTCGCAAAACTGAAGAGCGGGGGTAGGAAGGGCACTTAAGTTCATTTTGGAAGGGCACTTTATATCCCAGACTCAAAAGGGCATGTACACTGCACAGGTTGAGCCCTATGTGTGTAGGTGGCTGCATACATTACATTACATTACATAAATAAAGGAAAATACTTGTTAATCACAAAATATGAAACTAAAATTTATTTAACAGATATGTTTTACAGTGTAATGGTTTGTAAATAGAGTGAATGTTAATTGTACATTAAATTAAAGTGACTGAAAATCATTGATACGTTGATGAATTACATAAAATAATAAAACAAAAAATATATCACAGAGTATGGCATTATATTACAGAAACGTCACATGCTCTTAGCAGAACACTTAAGATTTGCAAATATGGCAGCTGAGAAGGCCATTCTTTGTGAGGAACTTTTGGAGCCTAAAGAATCGGTATAAATACATATTTAATACTGCTAAATACGCTCCAGAATAAAAGAGAACAGACTTTAGTTGTGACTTGTATACATTGTGCACGCTGTCTGTTTTATTTATTATTGCTAATGGTATGGAAACATCAGCAAATAAAAACGTAAAGTAAAAGAGTAAAGTCAAGCAAAGGTAGAAATGTATGTGAACTAATATGATACTACAGCTAAACAACTTGAGAAAAGCAAAGCATTGAAACCATACTAAACTTAGAGAAACTTTTTCTTAAAGCCTGAAGATGTATATAAATATGTGAAACCACTCTGTTTTCCTACTCTTATGTTTGTGCATTGGTTGGATCTTTCTCCAGGGGATGCAATCCCAGAAACCTGACAACTTCCCACTCAGACTCAAAGCTACAAATACTATTCGGATTGCATTGGAGAAAGACTCGCTTGCTGCATTATTTAGTCCTGATGATGTCTGAATGTGCTTATCAACAGCATTGATTTGGAAAGATCGAAAAGCTTCAAATGGAATAAATGCATTTTACAAGCTTGTATTATCATATACAGCAAATCTTTACAGTGCATTAAACATTGGTTCAATTCTCTGTCCTTTGATCTGGACATTTTTCAGACTGATTGATAGCTGCAGCCTAAACATGGCAGCTGAACAGGGGCGTTCTGTGTTGAACCTCATGTCTTTTGTCTGGAGGGTTTTATTTACATTCACATACTGTAATGAAATAACATAATATCTTATGTCTGTAAGTTCTTCTAAATATAAAAAAACAGCTGTGTTTTCAAAGCATTGCATGTTATTTTAGCTAAAATAAAATGAACTTAATATATAGGAAGAGGAATATAAAAAATAGGACTGGAGTATTCCAGAATGTGATTTTTGCAACAGGGGATATGACAGATTGACAGTAGTAAATATCCTGTTTGACAGTCTACACTCTTTAAAGTAAAGTGTTTTTGTTTGCAGCTATGCCATAAAACCTAGATTTTTACTTCCACAAAGAACCTTTTAATGAACAGTCCTTAAGGAGATGTGCTATTTTTCTTTATGCGAAGAACAGTTTAATAATCTAACGAACCATTCTGTAACAGTATGAAACATTTTTATGAATGGATAAGCTCCATAGATGTTAAAAGATCTTTGTGAAATCATTAAAAGAACTTTGACTTGCAAAAAAGATAATTGTATAATTGTGTGAAACAATTTAACCTTCTGTTCACTGTGTTCCTAAATGTCTAAGTTGGTTGCAATCTCCAGGCTGTGATGCTGTTTGCAATAAACTGCATCCTGTTAGTTGGGGTGTAAGCCATTGAATGTGAATGCAAGTATCTTATTAGGTCTCTGATTCGTAAAATTGTACATTCAGTTTCTTAATGGAGACACAACTAAGTGCATCAGTTTAGGCCCAATCCCAATTCTACCCCTTAGCCTTTCCCCTTACCCCTGCCCCTTGTTTTGTACGCTCGTTTGAAGGGGTAGGGGTGTCCCAATTCTCTTTAGCTTGAGGGCTACAGGGAAGGGCTAGATAGCTCTTGAAACTGTGATTTTTCAAGACCTCACTCGAAATCAAGGAGTACAAAAATTTCCCAGAATACACCATCTACAACAGCAGCATGGCTGCACACGAAAGTCAGGCACAAATTTTTGTCATTATTACGAAATTTTATTGACAAACAAGCATATGTTCTAAAACATTCATAACCGCGTTCGTGTTTTTCCATCATACTTTTAAATTACGCTATCTATAATTCCTAATAACGTAATTAGAGCTGTAAAGCTTAACTTTTCGATTGCAGGTGAAAAATCTAATCTGTTAAAGACGTCCAATAGATTAATAGTTACAGGAAAAAGTCCACAGAGAGGGGGTGATCACTAGAATGGGAAAGTCCCCGAGTAAAATGAGAAAATATGATACACTGGTGTTCTTTACGCTGTTTTCATCTGTTTTTATATTATTTGTTTCTATATTATTTGTACTTGACTCTTTTATTCCTGTTTATGTAAAGCACTTTGAATTGCCACTGTGTATGAAATGTACTATAAAAATAAACTTGCTATGCCTTGCCTTGCCTTGCCTAATATTAACTCTTGTATAGCTGTCCCACAACATACTTTCATATCTGACACTCGATGACACTGAAACACACAATGCTGCTACATCTGAAACCATGTGCTGGAGATACTAGAACCGGCTTTACTGTCAAAATGTGCACGAAAATCATCTTTGATTAATTGCTCAGCCATAAAACTGCACCAGCTTATGCTTTTTCCTCTATTCTTCAATTCACCTCTTTAAATCAAGGAAGATTTAAATGGCACCTAGTTACCCTTTTTCAAGATTTAAGAGAAGTATTTTGTGTGTCCAGAATGTGTCAGTTGTGTGTCCAGAATGTGTAAAGTTACAGCTCAAAATACCCATCAGATTATTTATTATACATTTCTGTATTTTGGACATTTAAGCTGTTATGACATTGTAGCTGTTTTGTTGTCTGTGCCTTTAATGCAAATGAACTGGTTCTCCCCGCCCACCATTCCCACGTGCATGTCAGGGCCATAGAGATCGCTTACTATTGATCTGATGGGTGTAGCGTCTCACGCATAAGCAGCACAGTGACAGACAAAAATTAAGCAGATCTCCCGTACCACAGTAAGAACTTTCCCAACTGTTAATTGATATATTTGTCGTGGAGTTATTTCAAGCCTTTCTGCAACGATAAGTCACACACAATGTCGTTATAAAGTTCACGTTTAGCATTGCACTGTTTTATGTGACAGGATACACATTAATATACACTGCTGTAAGGACATTCGTTATGTTAATGTACAAAATAAACCTGATTCAAGTCCACGAACAGGGATTGAAGTGCCTTCTTTTATAACTGTGCTGACATGCGGCTGTGGTGATGAATTACGTAGAGATTTTACTGTGTTTATTACAAACATGCACTGTTTTAGAAACGCTTTAAACTTGTAAAATTCATTCTTGAGGTGCTGCTGATCACACAGAGCTTTTAATCCCGGTTGCTTTGCTCACGTCCTGTCTTGTTGATATGATTATGTGCATTACTATGGAGACATGTTAATATGCGGCTGTCTATCAATTTGGTGGGCGGGGAAACCACAGTCCTACATCACGTTGCAGTGGGCAGTGATTCATGTCAACTTTGACCCTCAAAAACTGTTTCTCCCTACATAAAAAGGATGACACTTGGAACGTGCCTCTCCAGGGGTACGGGGTCTTTACCTCTGCAGAGTAACACATACTCAAGGATGTTCAACCGCCCCTCGGGATGTTTCCTGTAGTCTTATGCTGATTACATCCTGCTGTCAGGTGATAGTCAAAAGGTCTGCCTGAATGGCTCAACTATCTTGTGCAAAGTACCAGACAAAGCAGAGTTTTAATCATCTCTGGACAAGCTGCAGTGGGTGTAACCCTAGGTTATCAGCCTGGGACGCCAAGAAAAGTGACTCTTAGATGTGAAAGGAAAGTAGATCAAGGGGCTACATCCACTGTGATGTCTCAAGAAACATCTGTTGATGCATGCAAAATGATGTAGTATATTTGCCGGACCAGTATGCAGTGCTGTAATTTACCCAAAGAGATACACAAAAAATTTAAAAGACTTCAGTCGCGCATAAAAACAATGCATGCTGTATACTTCTTCGCTCATGGTTGAAAACCATGCTTTGGGCATGTGAAAGTTCTCCCTCCATTCATCTTCCACCGCAATACCACACTGAAAATAATCATTCAGAGATGATTCCTTGGATTTACTAAACTTTTTTACATTAAGTGGCTGTAAACAATTTATTTGGGCTGAATTTAAACAAACAAAATAAGTAGAATTTTATTAAATTTAATTTGTTTGTTTAAATTCAACACAAATAAGTTGTTTGCAACAGTTTTGCAGACATCATTTTTTTCAGTGCATTGACAAAATCGTCCTTCCGGCTGGGCACACACCAAAAGATTTTTTTAATCCATGGCTACAGCAGACGCACTGATAACACACAGTGCTCTTACATACAGTAGTAACCTAGCTGGGGACTGCTTACGAGTGCTGCATAATATCATCGTACCTGCTGCAGTCATGGTATTGCAGCAAAGTTCCTTGATTATTATGGCCAAATGAGAGTACAGTTCCTAGACATATCAGTCTAGAAAATAGCAATGTTTAATTTTTTGTGTGTCCTAGTACACAAAGGCGGGGTGTCAAAATTAATTGTTTCTTCAATGCACTGCGATGCAGACGCAAACAATTCGGTATCAGTTCAGTAATAGATAGACCCACACAGAATCTGCGCGCGCAGAATTCCGCAGATTTTTAGCCCATCATTAATTCTGTTTATTTACTTACAGTTAACTATTTACTGTTAATCTATTTGGTTTTGCATTTTAAACATTAAATAAAAGTTAAAAAGATATTATTTTTTATTTCACATTTTTAAGGTTTTAGTTATGATACTCCTAAAATAATTCCGCAGAAATCCGCAGATTTTTACCAAAATTCTCCACAGAAATAGCAAAAAACATCAGCAGATTCCGTCTGGCCGTAGTAATAGATCATAACCGGTTTTTACGTACTGACTTCATTTATCATATATGTGTTATATGTCGGTAGCTACTATGGTGAGGGAGTAGACCGCGAGTAATTAAAACACTGCAACTACTTAAAAAGCATATAACTGCACAATTGAATGCTTGTGAGTTTGCTGGACAGTCTTTCACTGGCAGGGAAGTACATCAAAACCCAGCTATGAAGAAAATAAAAGCTGTTAACTCTCTCTCACTCTCTGTAGCCCCTTTGATCTGCTGGCGTGTTCGTGAGGTGATGTTTTATCACCTCTCTCAGCTATTACAACGTTAACGTTGCTTGTGGATCCAGACACGAGCGTGTCTGCAGAGCGACTTTTCTCTACTATGTAGCCATCTAGAATGGATTAGCGGGTCGCCATGGCCTTTTAACATCAGTGTCCATGTCACTGTTTGCTGAACATCACCAGAGCTATGCTGATCGAGCCAATCACAGCCTTTTCTCTTGAGCGCTAGATCAAACTAAGGCGTTTAAGAACTCACTCAACAATGCTCAAAAAGCAAGCAGGATAATATTTACATTTGTTTATAAGCTATAAATGCACATGTAGTTATGTTTTGTTTTATACATTCAAAAAGAGTGTTTTCTTTGAGCAGGTAAAATTACAGTATAGGTAAGGTGCAGTACATATCGTCACCTTGGAATTATATCTGCGTTCTGAATGATTTTGAGATATTGAGCTTCAAAGTTTTTGCATTCCATATAGCAAACAGTATGTGTGTAACATTTGTTTTTTTAAATAAAAAGTATAAAAAAGTAAACAACTTATAAAAAAAAATCCCATAATGTAAATAAGTTGTCATTTAATAAGAATGTGTCAATAACTCAATTTTGACAAAAATGTCAGATAGAACCTTATAATTCTAAGGTGACAATATCTAACTTGTATTAACGGACAAAATTGTTTTACAAATAATATATATATATATATAAATATGTTTATACATTTTAATACAATAATTACTGCACTAGAAGTAAAATATCAATTTGTTTAAAATTGAAAAGCATCGTCAATGCATGGCTTGCATGGTTCGGGATCTGTAGAGCTGCGCATCGATGGAATTACTCCTCAGTGTTTGGACTCTCAGTAGTGATTATTAAACCACACTGAACTGAGCTAAACTGAACTGAACTTAAACACTGAAAACTGAACTGACACTGTTTCAATTCACTATAAACTTCCATGTGAAGCTGCTTTGACACAATCTACATTGTATAAGCGCTATACAAATAAAGATGAATTGAATTGAATTGAATTGAATTGAATTATGCACCAAGATATCAAATCGATTGCATTATAATCATAACCAAAGTGAACCGTGAGACCAGTGAAGGTTCACACCACTAACATAAACATATTAAATATTTTAAATAGTAAAGTTATAAAAGCTCTTTTTTTTCTGAGAGTGATGCTAATAATGATCTAATCCAATTCTATGATTTATGCTAAGCTAAGCTAAAAATGCTCACATCAGAGCTGGAGACTGGCTGAATGGATTGAAAAATGAAAAAAATCTTACTAAGATGAGCTGACTAAAATGAGCCCATCTTTCCAAAAAACTGGAGTGTTCCTTTAATATATGACAGATTCATGAGCTAGATTTAGCGAAATACTATATACTTTGTGAAATACTCTTTTTAGGGCATTTCTGAGTCCTAAATTTAGGACTGGCACACCTGTTATTTTAAGGATTTTCTTCTAAATCTGCAAGTTATGGGTTACTTTTAGCCTTAAGATGTTTTGTGAATATGGCCACTGAACATTACATTTTTCAAATTTGACCCAAAGGAAAAAAGTGCTGCTGGAAAAGACTTCCTAATTTGCTTGATAAATTGATTTTACCCTTAAGCCACCTATTGAAGGTCTAAAAAGCACACTGGTGGCGGTGGATCAATTTTGTAAATAGGCAGAAGCCTTAGAGCATTAGGGGGAAAAAACTATTTCAAGACATGACATGCCTAATAGCGCTGAGAGTGATAACGGTCTTTCATTTCAAAAGTAAGACTGGCATTAGTGAAGTACTTAGAGATCAATTGCATTTTCATATCCCTTATCACCCACAGTAATCGGGTATTGCTGAGAACATGAACTGTATGAAAAAGAATAACCAAGGTTAAACGTGGTGAAAGATGCTCGAGGCAGTTTTCTTGCATCATATGCACATTTTTAGGCCTTCTCTGTCTAAACATTCAAGTATTGGAAGACAATAGATGTTTATTTCTTCCTCAGTGTTAAATATATACTGTATATAGAGAATTACAACTTCAATTGGGTGACAAGGTGGCTCAGTGGGTAGCTGTCACCTCACAGCAAAAAAGGTCAATGGTTTAAGTCCCGGCTAGTTCAGTTGGCATTTCTGTGTGGAGTTTGCATGTTCTCCCAGTGTTCACATGGGTTTCCTCTGAGTGCTCCGGCTTTCCCCACAGTATAAAGACATACGCTATAGAGGAATAGAATAAACTAAATTGGCCGTAGTGTGTGTGTGTGAATGAGTTTGTATGGGTGTTTCCCAATACTGGATTGAAGCTGAAAGGGCATTGAAGGATTCTGAGTTCTACCATCCCATCTGGTCCCATCCATCTCAGCATGGATGTTTATCCTTTCCTCATCATCCTGTTTCTCATTATGTTTATTAAAGATAATTATTGGATTATTTGAACAACTATTTAACTTTGATTTTGATTGATTTCAACTAATGAATAAGTTAAATACGCTGCTTTATGTAAGAATGTTCAGAGCGTTGCCTGTCTCTTTGAAACTATTTTCAGGAGCCACCAAACTAGGTCAGAGGTCACGAAGACCTTGAGTGGAAATGAACGGCTGAGGACTGGAAACAACTTCTATTGTTTCTCTTGTTATTTCTATGAGTTAATACTATCTAAAATGTTTTAAGTAATTTAGCTATCCTTACGGTTAATTATTTTTATTAAACCGTACATTGAGACTTTTAACTGTCTCAATGTAAATTATAGCGGTTTTTATAGCGGTTTTGATAAAGACGGCTGAGAAGTACACTCAGCCTTGGATAAGAAACAGATTGTACTTAAGTGTGTGTGCTCTATTTGATTGTAGATACTTTTAACAGGTCTGGAGTCAGCTCTAAACAGTCTAGTGGATGTCTGACGTTTATGCTTAAGATATTGTTCAGAATTGTATGCACGCACCCACGTGGAAATCTTCTAAGTCTATCTGTGTTTTAACCAATCAGGTTAGATCACCTCTATGTATGACGCAGATAATGATGTTATGTGAGAGTATAATTGTTATTGATTTGTGATTGTAAGCAGAGCGGCCTATAGAAACTCTTAGCAAGTGTTGAAGCTGGCTTCTGCTGATGAAACTGCAAACTATCTTCAGTAAACTTTATTTATTTTGTTTGAATCTCTGACTCCGGCTCTTCTTCATCTCACAGACTGCTCATTCTTTGGGTTAAAACTGTAAATACCCCTACAGCATCCGCTGTGTAAAACATATGCTGGATAAGTTGGTGGTTCATTCCGCTGTGGCAACCCCTGATGAATAAAGGGACTAAGCCAAAGGAAAATGAATGAATGAACAACTTCAATCTTGCAATTGTAGATGTAAAAAGGTAGTTCACTCAAAAATCTAAATTATCTAATTTATTGTTCCTCGTTTGATTTTATTCATGAGTTTGTTTCTTAACTGCACACAAAAGAAAATAACTGGGAAGAATGCTGATTGCTTGGACTTTATAGTAGGACAAAAATTACTATGGAAGTCAATGGGTTCCACGTACCAGCATTTTCCAAAATATCTTCTCTTGTGTTTAACAGAAAGAAGAAACTCAAACAGGTTTTGAACAAGTGAAGGATGAGCAAATGATGACAGATTTTTCATTCATCCTTTAAACACTCATAAATATCTACCAATCGAAACATTGATTGGCATAATTGTGACTGTGCAACTGCAACATTTCTCAAATTATTGACAATTTTAATGTGACTTTTTAACCTACTTTTTAAAAGTTCACACTTAGAAAATGCTGGACTATGATAGCAGGTTTGGCATGCTGTCCTGGGAGAGAACCCTGAGCTCGGAGATAGATGAGCCCAAGGTTCCCGCCTGGTCAATGAGCATTAGGAGGGATATGAGTTCAGGTAGTTCTCGAGAGCCCCCCAGTTTGTTTTTTTACCTATACTTTGGTTAATATGGTGGTTCTAATTGATTTAGTATGTATGCGTTAAGTGCTTGTGACTGTTATTACAGTTCGTTTATGTACATGTTTTTTAGACTATGGAAGGAAACTAGAGTACTCGGGGAAAACCAATACGAACACAGGGAAAATTAGAACAATTGAACCATTGGCCAGCGCTAGCTACTGAGCCACCGTGTCACCCAATAATAGAATTAAGGAGGAGGGAGAAGGGAAGGATGGGGGGGGGGGTTCCAAAACGAAGATAAGGAATGAATTTTAGGCAGGATATTTAAAGTCATTTTGGAATGATCCGATAGGCTAGCTAATTAGCGATAAGGATTATATGTAATGTAATGTGTGTCTTTATATAGAACATTTATTGTGTATGGCCATACACCCAAAGCGCTTCACAGTCATGAGGGGGGTCTCTCCACACTACCAACAGTGTGCAGCATCCACTTGGATGATGCGATGGCAGCCACAGGACAACAGCACCAGTGCGCTTACCACACACCAGCTATTGGTGAAGTGGAGAGACAGTGATAGAGCCAATTTGGTGAATGGGGATGATTGGGAGTCCATGATAGGTTAGAGTCGATGGAGGGAATTTGGCCAGGACATCTGGGTTACTCTTTACAAGAAGTGTTATGGGATTTTTGATGACCGCAGAGAGTCAGGACCTCAGCTTAACATCTTATCTGAAAAACGACACCCACTGACAATATAGTGTCCCCTTCACTTTACTGGGGCATTAGGACTCTATTGGCCCCCTATTGGCCTCACTAACACCACTTCCAACAGCAACCTAGTTTTCCCATGTGACCAGGCTCA
>CAIGQZ010033055.1:293900-322644 GCA_903798205.1 Danio tinwini
ACACACACACACACACACACACACACACACACACACACACACACACATACACACAGTGGATCTTTAGTTATCAAGACATACTGTTTACTGCATCAATATTATGGGTGAGTCCAAGAGCACATCGTCTTTGGTGTGTTTGTGTGTGTACAAGGAAAAGACCAAAGGAGATATGGATTCATTTGAAGACTTTCGTGGCTTTAAAGTCAAATGTATCTGAAACTGTACACACACCATCCCCAAAATGTATGTTTGGTTTTTTTTTTTGTCATTTTTTGTGCCTTTAAATAAGCTTGTATTTTAAACATCTAACAATTGTATTTTATGAAATGTTTTGTGCACATAAATTTTGAAATGTTGCCATTTATGTTTTAAATAAATACTTTCATATAATGGATATGAATGAAACAGTTGATCTGTTTTTTGTTCCAATGGCATTCAGATTTTAAAATTACTTTCCATTTACTATTTTGGGGTGTCACTGCATGTGCCCACATAGCCAAACCTCAGGCATTCTTATCTGTAAATGAATATGAATATGTGTATAGAGGTGTGTCTGACCACTGCAGGTGAACACATGCTTTATAAAGGACTGCACACTTTTCTGAGGGCCTGGGACAGATAATATTGCTTTAGTAGTAAGACAAGATATACAGTATTTAAGGTAAGATCAATTAAAGTCATTATTACTACTTTTTTTACTTTATTTTTTCCATGATTTAAAAAAAACATTATGTGTTTTACTACTTCATATGTTAATTTCATATAAAAATTTGTTTTTATTTGAAAATGATTTGTTCCAAATTATGTTATAGAGTTAATACTTGCAAACAGCTTAAATGATGACCTAACCAAAGTCATTTGCATACATTTAAGCACAAAGCAATATAATAATTATTGCATTAGCATTATATTATTAGTCAAACACAATGTACTTTACTTACATTTCATGTAAAAGGATCAACACACACAATATCACTCAAAACGTACAACTGAAGTCAGAATTATTAGCACCCCTTAGAAATTTTTTTACATATTTCTCAAATGATGTTTAACAGAGCAAGGAAATGTTCACAGTATGTCTAATAATATTTTTTTCTTCTGGAGAAAGTCTTATTTGTTTTATTTCGGCTAGAATAAAAGCAGTTTTAAATTTTTAAAAAACATTTTATGGTCAAAATTATTAGCCCCTTTATATTTTTTTGATTGTCTACATAACAAACTATCGCTATACAATAGCTTGCCTAATTACCCTAACCTGCCTAGTTACCCTAATTAACCTAATTAAGCCTTTATATGTCACTTCAAGCTGTATAGAAGTGTCTTGAAAAATATCTAGTAAAATATTATTTACTGTCATCATGGCAAAGATGAAATAAATGTTATTAGAAATGAGTTATTAAAACTATTATGATTAGAAATGTGTTGAAAAAAATCTTCTCTCCGTTAAGCAGAAATTGGGGGGAAAAAGCAAACAGGGGGGCTAATAATTCTGACTTCAATAACTAATTTACTAATAACTAATTTATATCTACAGCAACACTGTAAAATGTAATTTGTATAGTTTCTAATCAAATTACTTTAGAAGCTGTCTAATTCAACTTAATACATCTTTATTTCTATTGCACTTTTTAAATTGTAGATCGTGTCAAAGCAGCTTAAAATACCGTAGATAAAGTAAAGAGAATAAAAAGGCATACAAATAGTTCAGATTCATGTGTAATGTTGATTCACTTATACTAAGTCATATTTTTAAACTGAATAAAACAATAAGACATTTGCATTCCTTTTTGGACAAAACAATCTCATTGTTTTAACTTTAACATTTGTATTTGGTGGAAATAAAACTGATGAAAACATTTGTTATTCTGATCAATAGTCTTTTTTCTGGAGGAAAACGCACTAAATTCAATTCAATTCAATTCATCTTTATTTGTATAGCGCTTATACAATGTAGATTGTGTCAAAGCAGCTTCACATGGACGTTTATAGTAAATTGAAACAGTGTCAGTTCAGTTTTCAGTGTTTAAGTTCACTGACTATATTTTCAAATGATTATATTTTAATTTTTGATGAAATTGTATCAGACCCTTATAGAATAAAATGAGCATAAACATTTTTACTCAAACATATACCTAAGAAATCCAGTATATGCAGAGAAAATGAAGTGCTCTAGTTCAAGTGCTCTCTATATTTTTCCCTAGCTGTATTTTTTACATTTTGATTTATCTTGCATGATAAATTTATCAGCATGTTTCAGTAACAATTAAATTTATTAATTTTTCCTTTGCTTTTTTAGGTCCACTGAATGTAAATATTAACTAACAAAAGAGCTGATTTTCAGGTAAGCAGATATATACACATACAGTCATATAGGTTATCATGTAAAGTTATTATCAAATTATTTATACTGGCAAAGTCTGACTTAAAGTTTTTGTTCAAAAGTAAATATAAAATATGTTATCTTTAATGATGTTGTACATCGTCTTATAGTCTTTTGGGAGAAGCCTGTGGCATTTCCAGTCCAAAAAAAACTTGCTGGTTGAGTAAAAGTAACTTTTTAAGTCAGAATTTTTCTGAATCATTTGAGCCTTGACTCTACATTTAAATCCCAAGACCTTTTTGTTCAAGGTGAATCTAATATGATGTTTTGTAGTTACTTTGACTTGATTGATATAACATGCAGACATGCTCACTGATAAGTTTCCACATTTGCACTCCTGGTGTTTGGAGACTAAACATAAGCTTTATTTTATCGGTCATCTAGACAGCAAACACACACATACAGAGGTCCAGCCATCATGTTTAAGTTGTCTACATCTCTGCTCTGACATTACATCTCACCTCATGCTCTCACTTAAAAGTAGGGCTGCACGCTATTATAAAAAACTGACATTGTGATATTTTGTTTTTCTGCAGAGATGTATAAAGTACTAGAGGCCCAGACTTAAGTAAAAGTACAAGTGCTCTATAAAAAAAGTGACTTGAGTAGAAGTTGAAGTGCTCTTTAAGCACAATACTTAAGTGGAAGTACTAAAGTATGACATGAGGGTGACTAATTAATAACAGAATTTAAAAATGTGGGTGAACTAACCCTTTGAGATATTAACAGTTGTATGTTAAAGTGTTTTCAGAGTATGGTAGCAGTGAGATCATTTTTTTTATTGTGGCATTCTGGTGTTTTGTGTGGCCAGGCTTACATGGAGATGAATGAGTCTGCGAAGAGCCTGAACCAGCAGAGCTACTGGCAGGAGATGGGTAGATGGGCAGGTTATGAAGAGACATATGATGTGGAGGCGGGTCGATGGAGCCCTTCTCACATCTCCTACCTCACCTTTAAGAGCCTTGTGCAGATACGCAGGACAATGAACACCGGTGAGGACACGTTTCAGCCCAGATGCTTTGACTGTATTGGAAAAAAACAAAGGAAAACATATTACATCAAACACTGTCAAAACATTTCACACAATTACTACACTGTAAAAAATTTACTTCTGGCAAATTCTTTTATGTTATCTTAACACAAATCGATTTTTTTCAAATTGTTTTTTTTTTTTACAAATTAAAGTGGATTTAACATAAAACAATTAAGTTGTTACCAAAAAAAACATCTGTGTTGATTTAGCTAATTTTAAGTAGTTTGAACAAGCAGCAAAAAAAAAAACATTTTTGAGTGTAAGAAACAGCAAATAACACCTTGAAATGGCATAAAACTCTAAAGCAAATGTATTTGTTTTTATAAATTGTCCAATGATCATTCGATAACAGTATACAGTATGTCTCTGTACATGAGAAGATTTATGGGTATTTTATATTATATATTACTGTCATTGTTAAAATACATTGTACAATATTTTTAGACCCTCTACCTTTTAAAAGTCTAGGGTTAGTAGTGGTGTAATGGATCACAAATCTCATTGTTCTGATCACACTACAGTTTTTGAGTCACGGATCTGACCATTTGTCAGATCAGCAAAAAAGGGAGGACACAATGTCATTTGCTTTCCATTTATATAAAAATATTACTGCAAAAATCATTGGTTTTAACAAACAGAACTTAAAACCTGTACTTTTTATAAAAATAAAAATCCAGAAAGAACCTGCTGAAAAATGGAAAATATTCAATACGAAAAATGATCTTTGCTACTGTTGCTGATAATGCTAAATATAGGAATCTAACATTACAACATAACATATTTATTTTTAATTAGTAATTCAACAATTCACGCATATAACTTCATGTTTTATTATAGGTGGATCATTTTTAAAAGCCTATTTAGTGACATAATTTTGATGATTGTTTGTCGCCTCCCATTGGTTAAACAATGTAATTGCTACAACATTCACCAGCGTCAAGTTCCATTAAACAGTGATTTTAATCTTTACCATAAACATCAGTGTTTATATCTGAACTTTAAACTGTTTTCCCAGTACTTCTGTGTTTCTTAAATGTTTGTAAGTAACTGAAAATGTATAAAAACTGAATCTCTCTTGGTCAAACGCAGATTTGAATGTAGCGATTTGAAGGATTAATAAACATATTAAAATAATTGTCATTTATCATTCATATTGCGCAGGTTTGAATTGAGATCACGATCTTTTAATGTTTAATTGTGCAGCTTTAGACTGAATGCATTAATGCAGGCTAAACAAGCAGTGACAGAAAACACCTTTAATTAATAACTTAAGAAAGCATTTAGGTAGGTCCCACCACAACTTTTTCCGTCATCATTATATTCTACAGGGAAGCCAAAATGCTTTCATACACGTGATTAAATGAGGATTTCCTGCAATTGTTATGAATGTTGGATTACGAAAAATCAGTCCTGCGATTCCTGTCCAATCAAATCGCACATAGAAAGTGAAAGTGAAACTACCCTAAGCCATTCAGTAATCTGTTTGGAAGCATTAATGTCCAAAAAGATGTCTAATGGCCCGTTTCCACTGAGTGGTACAGTACGGTTCCACTTTTCCGGCACCCTTTAGAAAGGGTCCCAAACACGAGAAAGGGTACCAAAAGGCGGAGCTAGACGTGCAGCTGAACGCAATTGGTTTACAGAGATACGTCATTAGCTCACGTAACAAGCCAGAATGAAAACTAAGAAACTACCATGTTTTTAATACTCAATACTTTAATACTTAGAGATTACAGCATAATTATATATACATTTAATAACGAGCCATGGTCAACCCAGGCTCAAAAGAACCGCTGATGAACAGCAAGAGCCAGAAGAAGAGCAGATTTTACCCAGTGCCCTTTGGTTTTTTAACAAGCCAATCTGAAGCACGAGCGGTTTCGCTTTCTTGCGCTCGCCGCGCGTCTATATTTGAAATAACAAACTTCTTGAGCTGATGGTAATAACGTGCACTTGATTATTGACCTGCTTTTGAAACCTGATCCTATCTGAAACTGACAAACGCGAGACTGACACATGAAAAAACAAAGGAGAAGCCGGAAAAAAAGGAGCACATTATTTTTTCAGCAAACGTGAACAAACTGCCATGTTTAACTATTATCATCACCTTTTGGACTAATATGAACTCGGAATGACGGAATTACTTTCTAACAAGAGGCTACACATGCTGCTGAAGATTACAGACACATGTAATCATGAGAGGTTTGCACTGACTGTGGGCTCTATTCGTGTTGTTTTGAACCTAAAAAAGGACTAAATCTACAGTATGCTGTGTGTAGTTTTTCTGTAATTGGTAACATATCGGAGACTGTAAGGGGCTGTATGTGTTCATATATGTTACATTTATTTATTTATTTCATATAATTGCAGACGTTACAGTCATTGATGTGCAGTTATAATCAAATCATGTTCATGGAAAGGTTAGTAATAAACATTTATACAGAAGTACTGTATTTATGTGTATAAAGCATCTGTTTTGTGAGAAGTGCTTCCCGTGCGACCCGTACAGCTTTACTTTTGACATTTTTTAGTGCGAAAATCAGCTGCCTGCAACTTTCTGTCATACACCACGCCCACCAATAGAGTACCATTGGTACCCTTTTAGCAGTGGAAACACAAGCCTGATAAAGGTGACCCATACTGACCCGTACCGTACCGTACTGTACCAGTCAGTAGAAACGAGCCATAAAATCTTTACACGCAATGACAGAGGGATTGTTTACAGAATGTTAAGTTTACACATGCACAAATTACATGTAAGTGCATCAGCCTTTTACAGCGTAATACTCACTACTCTTAAGTTCTTTAAAATCGTCTACTTTTTACTCATACTTTGAGTAATATTTACAACAGATACTTTTACTGTACTTGCACTACATTTTTGGGAAAGGAATGTGTTTTTACTTGAGTATGATTTTTCAGTACTCTTTCCACCACTGATTGCTTAATTAAAGTATTACTAATTGTATCTTTATTTAAACAGCACTGTAAAACATGTAACAACATAAAGGAATTAAGTTAGCTTATTAGGCTTTACAAACTTAAGTGGTCTGAAAATAAAACAATTAGGTTGTCGCAGTAAAAACTCAAGAATTGTGTTGTGTCAGCTCATTTTAAATAAGAAATTTGAACAAACAGCATAGGTAGTTTTTTGAGTGAGTGCTATAAGATTGTCTCATTATTTTCTCAGGTGCAACCTAATGTAGAAATGTTAATTCAGTTGTGGATAGAACAAAATAAAACAGTTTACATGTGCAGCACATAAGTGGCTTAACAATAACAAATAATTGTTTGTTCCATTGATGTCTACATGACATTTTGATATAAATGAAAGTTTTTATAAAGTTATTATAAACATTCCAGTCTCAGTCCAATCCTGACATGAGTTATTAAGTTTAGGGTTATATGGTTATTAGCCAGTGTGTAATGCGAGCAAGAATGTACCTCAGTGCTGAGGCTCAGATGAGATGGTCACAGCAGATAAAGTCCTGTAAAACCAGCTCAGCCTGCGTGCTCCTCAGCTTTGAGCCCTGCTGTTTATGTTTACTATAGTAAAGCTCAGCTTCGGCTAAAACCCCTCGTCCTCTCCTTTGTCTTCCTCTCTCCTGTGCATGCACTTCCTTTTTTCATTTTCATTTTTGTCTTGGATAAGGTGTGGTGATGCTGGACAGGGAGGAGAAGACGCTTTCCAGTATTATTGAGAAGATTGTGGATGCCCTGGTTAGCAAAAAGGAGATTCAGCCAGGGGACAGGGATAAGGTTCTTCAAGCATTAATGCACAAACAGAGGTACTGCACACATTTTCTGACAAAAAAAAAGAGGAAGAGAGAAAGAAATTAAAGTGGAGTCATTTTACCTTTAGTGAAAGGTTTTGAAAGCATGGTTACTCACTAAATGCTCACTAGCAATACTCACTAAAGATGTCTCGCTAATAGGGAACTCATACAGTGCCATTGCATAACAAAATGTTTTCTGGCATTGTACTTCATCTAGATAATCACAGTGTCAAGTACTGTAGGTGTGAAATGGTCAGATGTTTAATCGATTTTCTGTCATTCACGCGTGTTTACCGATACAAGCAGCGTTGTTTTACCTCAGCACGTGTTGATAGTCTGTGTGTGTGTGTGTGTGTGTGTGTGTGTGTGTGTGTGTGTGCGCGATGCAATTTGAAACTATTCATTTTTAAACAATGATGTCTATATCAATAAAGTTTTGTGCTGCGATGGCATCTAAAAATGTCAAAACGTACGTCGGACGTGTTTTATTTTAATTAAACTAACTTTACAGTTTAAATCGACTTGCTGTATCTTGTCAGATGCGCGAGGTCGCTGCTCAATGCATTCAGGAACAGCGGTTTTCATTCTCAAATTTGTATCTTCTTTCGTGAAATGTTTATACTACAAAAATAGTTTACTTTGTGTATACATTGCTAATGACGCGCGTGCGCATTAAGCAGACGGCCAGGACAATGTAGTTATTGAACTATTTGAAGTCTTGCATATGGAAGTCTTGGCACTTATGGAGCTAATAATATGCCAAAACCATCTGAATTTGAATTGTGTTAATTTGAATTATTGACAATTGTAATTTAATAAATCTGAATTGTTATATGCTGTAAAAAAATTGTTTTGAATGTGAATTTCTTATTTGAATTTCATAACTTAAATATTGAACATCTGAAATTTAAGACAACTTAATTTTTCAAGGCTGAATTTTTTATAGACGTATACTCAAACTTCAGATATTTTGTGCTCTGGATTCATAGACTGCAGATATCCAGCTTGTAAAAATACAGTTTCAAGTTTTTAAGATGGAGAAATTCAGAACAACAAATTCAATAATCTAAAATTCAAAACCAGAAATTCAGATCATGAAATTCAGATTTAGCAGGAAGTAGGTCAGGGGTTATCAACAGGGATATTTGAATATGTATTTTGTATTTCCAAATGTAAGTACTTCAAATCTCTTAAGCAGCACTATAGTGATATGCAGCCAGCTGCAGCAGTAAGGACACAAATAAATATTATTTATATAAATATAATTTAATTTAAAAGAGGAAAAAAAGAGGCCATTGTAGCCTGTTGTTTTCTTTTTGTTGTATCAATAACATTTAAAGTCAGGGTATGTATGACATGCTTTATTGAATTGAACTGAATTGAATTGAATTTTATTTGACAGGTTTTAGACAAGCTGTACAAAAATACAAGTATCCCATACATTTTGAAATAAAAACTGTTGAGGATAAAAACACAATAAAGCCCTGGGCTTGTTTCCATTGTGGTCCTCGCTGTTAAATAAAACAAAGTATGGCTTCAAAATACAGATGAAGCCTGTATAACATTTTGTAGCCTACCACAACAAACAATTGCTAAGCTTAAAGGTAAAATTGCCATTGGTGAGGAGTAAATGCCAACACTGTACTAGTAAGGTGTACCAAATCACACCCCTAATGTCAATTGTAACCTGAGATGGCCTTTCATATGCCAGTTTATCATTTGCAAAAATATATATAATTTGTTTGGATTAATACATTATGTGTCTTTAAAAAGCCCAAATTGTTTACTTGCATAAGTAATATCATCATGTCAGAGACTGGGATGAACTGTATTTCCTTCTCTCTCTCTCTCTTCAGCCAATCAGTGGAGACCCAGCCTCTGACCTCAAATGTGGAAATGGAGAAATTCTCTGTCACAGAGAAAGTAAGGCCAAGTTTTCTTCTTGTAACTGTTAATAGCAAAATTATCACATGCTCCACATCATTTATGTTCTTCAATGTTTCAAATGATGTAACGTTATGACATATTTGTGGTTTTATTCTCAAAGAGGGAGACAGCAGATAAAACAGAGGCCTCGATGGTGCTTGTAGGTGAGAAATAAATGAATTTATGTTTTTATGAATTTCAAAAGCACATATTTCAAATAAAGTGTGACAAAAATGTATTAGCAGCAAACAGCCTGTATTGGTACATCTTATTAAGGGTGTGTGTTGTTTTTTTAAGGTGCTCTGGAGTTCCTGGAGAGGCCTACAGTAGTATTTGTGCGTCTTCGGGATGCTGTGGTGCTGGAGTCGGCTCTGGAGGCTCCTGTTCCTGTGCGTTTCGTCTTCATCCTCATTGGCCCGACTATAGATGGCATGAACTACCATGAGTGTGGCCGAGCGATGGCAGCTCTACTAGCTGACAAAGTAAGAGAATGGACTGAAACAACAAATTTCTGTTACCTATATAGTTTCAGCATGGCAATTAGCATAATTTTAATATGGTTTATATGATTTTATGACACCTGTGGCTCTATGGTTAGAGGTGCTCAAACACACCTGAACCAATTAATTAGGATCTGAACAGCACTTGATATTTACAGGCAGGTGTGTTGATATTCACCTTATTCTCCGCGTACGAGCGGGCGCAGCCATTTGAATCTTTTTGGCTCGAGACTTCCGGTCTAATTCACTTCCATTCATTTTTAGACATTTTGCTGCTTGATGTGGCAAACTGATATTTTCTTATTATCTTATTCTACTTTGTCTGTATAGTCATGCAAACACTTGTTTGTAGAGTAAGTAGTTTGACCGTTTTCTGCCGATTATTATTCCTAGTTATTTCTCCCATAGGCGACTGAATCGGAAGTTCTAAAACAATCGCCAAAACGAGCGCACTTCCACATTGAAGAATAAGGTCAATAGCTTGCAACTAAAATCTGCAGGAAGGTAGATCTCCAGCTACAGGGTTGGTCACCCCTGGGTTAGAGAGTTGGACTTGTGATTGTAAGGTTGCAGGTTCGAGTACCGGCACCTGCAGGCATTGTAGGTGGTGGGAGTGAATAACAATGGCTGCCCATTGCTCTGGGTGTTCATGCGTGTATGTGTGTGTATACCATTTATTTTACTTTTATTTTTTTATTCATGTTTATTTGTATAGCACTTATAACCTGTCAGCAACTTGTAAAATTACTGTACATGAGAGCAGGTGTTAATTTAATGACATGGCTCATGCAAAAAGAAGAAAATAGAATGTATATATATATTTCTAAACTGTTTCTCTCTATTTTTTCCTGCACCTGTCTTTCACACACAGGCGTTTAACCAAGCAGCTTTTCAGGCTCAGAGTGACCGGGAGCTCACTGATGCAGTGGGAGACTTCATGGACTGCTGCATCGTGATTCCACCCACTGAGATTCAAAATGAGTCTATGCTAACATCGCTCATTCCCTTCCAGAAGAAACTGCTGCAAGAGAGACTCCGGCCCTCCAATCCTAAACTCCGCCTGGATGTCAAACCTCGCAAGCGTAAAGACCCAATCACTCAGTCACACATTTGATGTTACTGTACAGATGCTGGTCATATAATTAGAATATCTTCAAAAAGTTGATTTATTTCACTAATTCCATTCAAAAAGTGAAACTTGCTCTGTGTTCAAGCACATTAAATAGAGAGGCAAATGGAAGTATAATATGTGGTAAAAATGTACGGGCAATAAGGATAACCACATCCTGGAAAGAATTATGAAATAAGTCCCATTCAAAAACGTGGAGGAAATTCACATAGAGTGGACTGCAGCTGGAGTCAGTGCTTCAAGAATCCCTATATACAGATGTCTGCAAGACATAGATTTCAGCTGATGCATTTCTTGTGTTAAGCTACTCCTGAACCGCAGACAGCATCAGAAGTGTCTCACCTGGGCTAAAGACTGGACTGCTGCTGAGTGCTCCAAAGTTATGCTCTCTGATGAAAGTACATTTTGCATTTTCTTTGGAAATCAGGGTCCCAGAATCTGGAGGAAGAAAGGAGAGGCACACAATCCACGTTGCTTGAGGTTCAGTGTAAAGTTTTAACAATCAGTGATGGTTTGGGGTGCCATGTCATCTGCTGGTGTTGCTCCACTGTGTTTTCTGAGGTCCAAGGTCAATGCATCTCTATACCAGGACGCTTAAGAACATGTCATGCTTTTGGCTGCTGACCAAGTTTATGGAGATGCAGATTTCATTTTCCAACAGGACCTGGCACCTGCACACAGTGCCAAAGCTACCAGTACCTGGTTTAAGGACCATAGGATCCCTGTTGTTAATTGGCCAGCAAACTCACCTGACCTTAACCCCATAGGTGCTGTGAGTGCTGTGTGTTGAGTGCTGTGCATGCTCATACTTTTCATGTTCATACTTTCAGTTGGCCAAGATTTCAAAAAAATCCTTTCTTTGTATTGGTCAAGTAATCTTCTGAGATACTGAATTTGTGGCTTTCATTAGTAATCATCAAAACTAAAATAAACAAACACCTGAAATATATCAATCTGTGTGAAACAAATGTATACATTATACCTGTTTCACTTCTTGAATGGAATTAGTGAAATAAGTCAATTCTAATTGTATGACCAGCACCTATATATGTGTTTATCTTCTTTAAACAAGACAGCAGATCATTGTCAATTGGGGATGCTTATTTCGGTTTATTTTACCAACCGACAACCGCAGCTCGTTAACCGTATATTAACCGTTAACAGTTAACAGATAAATATTAAAATATTATTTAATAAAATATAATTGAGGTTTCTATTTTGTGACATTAAATATTTTAAAATACTGATTTATTTTAACATGCAAACAGCAGCATACAGAACATAACAGAACATTTTCACGCACCTGCAGTGTTACAGCATAGAAAAAAAGAATAAACTAAATAATTATAATAAAATAAACAGGCCTGCCCTAGATACCATAAATTAGATGCCTTAAATTACTTATTTAGATTACAAAACGGAAACACTGACTGAATCCTTTATAAGAGCCGGCATTTACAGATTTTTCGCTCCACTGAAAATATGCATTTGATTAATGCTTCGTTGTTATTATGTCACAAAACCCCTTTTAACATTATAATAGAAGGCATTAATTTAAAGATTATGTCATAATGACTTATTCCCTCCGTCTCATTAGCAATCAGCATCAGCGCTGGTTTGTGTCAACTCGTCTGTCAAAATATGAATAGAAATATTCTTCTTTCATTTTGCTTCTTTGACAAAATACGTTTGTAGTCATGTGTGGTTGCATGTGTTACCATCCTGCAAGTTAACAAATATTTGTTGCACATCAGGGGCCGCGCTTTTCCGGTGCTCTTTTTTTATGTCACTATAGGAAAGGATTGAATCAGCTGGTCTATTGTGCGCGAGTGTTGCTGTCCATGTTGTTATAATTGTAATATACAGAATAACATTGTGATATCTATGATTTGTAAAGTAATATGCCTACAGCTCTGGCTAACTTGAAACTGCAACCACAAGTTTGTCCTTTATCATTAAAAAAAATCTATCGTCCTGACAACACAAATACTGCAGGCACCTCAACAGAAACCCTGCTCTGCTTTCATTTGATTGAAGAATGAAAAAGACGCGACTGACGTAACGCACTATTCCGCTCAGGGTTGAGTTTTATTTCAACCACGAGCACACAGCGTGCAACAGCACAAGCAGGGCGCATAAGCAGCACGCATAAGCAGCATGCATAAGCAGCACGCAAAACAGTTAATAAACCATTTAAAAAATGCCCTTCTCAACACAAAAAGCGCGTTCTGTGATTGGCCCTTATGCAGCTAAACTTTTTATTCGTTTAACTGATACCATTATGGGTTACAAACGCACCCTTTCGGTTAACGGTTAATCAGTTATTTTGAGCATCCCTATTGTCAATATAACAGAAACAAAAGATTTCAACGTCTCATTAGATAATACATGTTACACAATGTTCACACCATTTTTAACTAAACTTTGTATGCGGTTGGGGCATTTATTTACACGGCAATGCATTTTGGGCACCTGAAAACACAAACCTTTGAAAACGATACCATTATTATGTAATTTTCCAAGGCAGGGCAGAAAGGGTAATCCATAAAACAGGCAAAAGGTCAGGGCAGGCAGCAAGCAGTCACAAAAACCAGGTAACTACAAACTAGGAAAACATTAGGCATTGTCAGCGGGACACATAGTGAGTCCTAACTTACACATGAAATCAAAACTAATCATATTGAGTTTGTTAGCTCACATTGCTAGTTTTGTGGTGAACAATTCATCTGTGCATGTCATTAAAAAAAGTATGCCCTTGTAATATTTAATTGAAACTGAAAATGCACTTACTGTTTGTCTACTTTATTTTACTATATTCAATCAGCTCACAGTTGAAAAAAGCAAGCCATGCGTCACAATACAAAATAAAAATAATGGCTTCCAGTTCATGCAGACTTTCAAAAGTCTTAAAACAGTTAAGATTGTCCTTTTCGCCCCATTTCATGAACTACATTCAATTAAAATGGTCTTGAAATGAGAAAAAAATAAGTGAAGCAATGCATGATTTTGTCCTTTGGGAACTGATTTGATCGTTGAAAGATGGGTGTTGATTGATGGGTGTTGGCCACAACCATATCACTCTGCAGCTCAAGACTCTACAGCTAGAAGAAGGCTACTCACTGAAGCTAAGCAGGGCTGGAACGGAGAACTGGATAGGAGACCACTTAGGAAAACTAGATTGCTGTTGGAAGTGGAGTTAGTGAGGCCAGCCGGGTGTGCTCAACCTGTGGTCTGAGTCCTAATGCCCCAGTAAAAGTGAAGGAGATACTATACTGTCAGTGTCAGTCTTTTGGATGAGATGTTAAACCTAGCTCCTGACCCTCTGTGGTCATTAAAAATCCCATACCACTTCTCGTAAAGATTAGGGGTGTAACCCCGGTGTCCTGGCCAAAGTTCCTCCATTGGCCCTTACTCATCATGGCCTGCCAATCATCCCCATCCACCGATTTGGTTCTATCACTGTCTCTCCACTCCACCAATAGCTGTGTGTGGTGAGCGTACTGGTGCAGTTTTCCTGTTGCTGCCCCGTCGCATCATCCAAGTGGATGCTGCACTCTGGTGACACCCCCCACCCCCATTATTGTGAAGAGTAACATATAAAAATGAGAAGAGTACTTTTTCATTTCAAATAGGTGTAATGGTAACAGGAGCAGGATGTTGAGATTGTGGACATTAGAGTTTCCATAAAAACTATTGTATTAACAAACACATATATAGCTTATGAATAAGCAGGGAAACACGCAAATAAACCAGATGTGAATAGCATCGACAGTTAATTTTTTTTTTTTTTTTATTCTGACACAATACAGTGTATTATTAGTACTTTGCTTTGGATGTGGCTTAGTGGCAATTTAAATGCATTCATCCACACAAGCATTTACACAATAATAAAGAAAGCAATCAGGTCAAATCTGTTTTCAACTATCTTCTGGAAAGGTTTTAAAGTGAACAAGCTCAAAACATTTTAGACCCTGTTTACCCATTTAACCACATTATTAATTATGTGTGATGTGCATGTGGTTACTATAACAAAATACAATATCACTCACTTTTCTTTGCCATAGTTTATGCAGCAGAAGGCATTCCAGCCACAACCCAGCACTGAGAGAATTAACTGAAAAACACCCAAACACTCTCTCATTCACACACTATGGCCAATTTAGTTTATTCAATTCACATATACCCCACATCTTTGGACTGTGAAACTGGAGCACCCGCAGTAAACCCACACAAACACAGGGAGAACATGCAACCACACAAATAACAACACATGGCCCAGCCAGGATTCCAACTAGTGACCTTTTTGCTGTGATGCGATATCATAATTCTAACCACTGATCTAACACGCCACCCACAGTATGCACTGATGCTTAAAAATTTCAGTAAAAACAACTTGTTGTAGACAAAAGCTGAGCACATAGATCTAATGCTAATCTATCTTCTCACAGCCTCAAAATCTTCAGGACCTCCTCCAGAAGATCCACTAGCACGTACTGGTGTTCCGTTTGGTGGCATGATCAGAGACATGAAGAGACGATACAAACACTACATTAGTGACCTCACTGATGCTCTGAACGCTCAGGTTCTTGCTGCCATCATCTTCATTTACTTTGCTGCACTCTCACCTGCCATCACCTTCGGAGGTCTGCTCGGTATGTTTGACCTGATCAAGGCGTCATTTACACTAAACACAAAACAAGTGCTTTCCAAAATCACTGAAGGCTCACAGAGTCATAACATAACATTTATTAAAAAATATTTGTTAAGTAAGCAGTTGTCATTGTGAAAATGGAAAATTTAAAGGTGCTGTATGTAAGTTTTTAACTTTTCTAAAGCATAAATATGCCATGTTTGCAGATATTTAAGAAACATGCTAAGTGAACATTCTTGTTTATATGAAAAACAATGCTAAAGTCAGATATTCTGCTTTGAAATCGTGCATTTACGTGCCAGTCATTTAGCCCACCCAATGCCAGTTTAGCCAATTATATTTTAGCACCCAGGGTTGCCTTGGTGGAAAACCGCATATTTAATTCATTCAGTCAGGAAGGCTGTCAAAGTATTCGTCCGAAACTGTAACACGACAGAAATTTAAATACAGCCATTCAAAAGCACAGAATAGTGCACTTACTGCACTCCAACGAAATGGTAATATTTACAGTCTAATTAATACATATTAAACCTCTTTAACATTATTAAATGTACATCTTGAATCACTGATATGTGTTGGTTTGCACTGAGTCACAGTTCTAAAGTTCAGTTTCAAGCGGTTTATTTTATTTTGAAGATCTGAGGTGAATATCTGCTGCTGCTTTCAGTAGTATGTCAATAAATGTCATGTAAAATGGCATTCAAACTCATATTATTAGCATTTAATACTGAATAAAGCACATGAGGTGTACCCGAGGTGATCATTGTCAGTTTACTGTTGTTCAGCTGCAAGAAATAGAAGCTGTTTCTAAAATATAAAATTTAGGTGTTGGTTAGGACAAAAACTCCTTTTTAATATGGAAAAAAATTCCTTCTATCGCGTGCCGTTGCTTTTATTTTTAAAACACGACTTAAATCAGATTTAAATCAGCCTTTAGGCCTGACAGTAAGGCACACCGCTGTTGATGTCATCAATCTGGCAACCTGCATGTGTGTGTTTTGAACCAAGTGTGCAATACCTAGTTTAACCATTGGGTGTCAAACTTACAGACTGCACATTTAATATATTAGCATGTTTGAATACTAAACACTGTAATAAAAACTACAAAATATTTTGATTCAGTACATTTGAATTTTAAACAGCCTGTTTACCTCTTCCTAGGTAAATTGCTGAATTTTTAGTACTAAGAAACCCAGTAGTTTGTATGATTGTGTATTACTATTGTAAAAAAGTAAAATGTTTAGTTTCATTCATCCAGGGCTTAATTTGTGCCGGAACACGCCGGATCCGGCACCTTTGAAATCTGATCCGGCACCTTATTTTACGATTCCCCTCCTCAACCTCCCTCCTCCCCTGTTCGCTGTTTACTTTCTTCTGCGACACCCTTGCCCCGCTCACTTTCGTCCATGACACCCCTCCGCCATCCACCGCAACAAACTAACCCACCGCCCGCCCCTGCTCTCCACTTTCGTGCACGACACCTCCATACCTGTCAACCCTCTGGTTTTTCCCGGGATTCTCCTGTATTTTACAGTTCTATTTTGCTATCATCCCGTAAAGGTATTTTCAGTCTTTCACTGAAGGGTGGCAATAAATACGCAACCTCCCTATACGCAACCCATACAGCCAAACCACCAGGGGCCGCCGTTTGCTCTTAAATATGAGTCTGTTCTGTGCTTTCGCTTTGTTTAGGCATGAAAACACTTTGAAATAAATATAAAAACGGCAGGATTCCCTTTCCTTTTATTACAGGTGCCGTCTCCCCTTCATATGCAATCCTCAAAACAGTCATAAAGCGGTGCATGACTGTCAGCTGACGCGCTCCATAGTGATAAATAGAGGCTGTTTCCCCAAACAGATCCTGTACACGCGATTTGAAACTAAGCGAAAGTCTGGGTTTTGGGTGCATGTTTAAACAGACATATACACATAATTAAAAATAATAATAATAATATCTAAAGATGACAATCTTGGTGGGTTTTTTTTTCAAACTCAACTAATTTCGTCCTAAATGAGCATAAAAAGTAATCGAATGCTTTCTTTATAACGTTAGATGTGTGCATTTTTAAAGTGACACCTGTTATTTAATGTAATCAAACGAAAAAAATCTAAATAAATAAGAGATTCATTCGTTGCTCTTTAATTAGAATGTGTAATTACAGTGAAGAAACGGCTAATGAGATTTGATAGCTTTATTTTATTATAATAGCTATTAATTTTAATAAGCTGAACTGTTTGCTAATGTATTTGCTGCTAATGTATACTATGTATTGTTTCTTTTGTAAATAATAATAATAAAACATATTACTGACCATTTAACTGTTTATTCACAATGAAACAGCTCCAAATTCACATGTTTTGTAATTTGGGGATTTTTTTAAGGGGGGAGGGGGGCGTCAGGGGAATCCCTTATTATGGTGGGCATATCCCTTATTTTCACATCCTAATGTTGACAGGTATGGACACCTCTCCAACCTCGGGTAACATGCTGGATCCATTAGCCCGAGCTGTTCCGAGACCTCGCAATTCACAAGTTATGCACTGCATACATCCTACCTCAATATTTCAGTGTTAAAAGTCACTTTCAGTATATGTGAATATTAATTATATTGTCTTCAAATTATCAGATGAATAAACAAATAACAAATTCTAAAAAGTTGAAGCATCAGAATTTTGAAGCTGCAATTTTGCAGTCTAATACCTAATATGCAGTAGCTAGATAAAAAAAAACACCTGTTCTTTAAGAAAAACTACAGAGTTTTGTTACCCATGTGGAATTAATATTTACACTTTACAAATTCAATGTATATAATGTGGCAGAAATTAAGTTTTTATTTGACTCTTAGCTGATTTGTAGGCCCACACAGAATCTGTGCGCTCAGAAATCCGCAGATTTTCAGTCCATCATTGTGTTTATTTATTTAGTTGCATGTAAATGTGTGTAATTTATATTTATTCCATTTTTTTTTCAGTAATATTACTGACTAATATAAAAACATTCACATGATGTACTTACAATACAGTTTGTAAAGTACTTATTTCTGTCTTTTAGTAGATATATGGTAGATATATTATATGAGAGACTTGCTTTGTTTACCAAATAAATGGGTCTAAAATGTATTATTTTTATTTAACACATTAAGTTTTTAGTTACGATACACCCAAAATCATTCCACATAAATATGCAGATTTTTTAAATATTCTGCGCAGAAATAGCAAAAAATATCCACAGATTCTGTCTGGCCCCTCTGATTAGATACAGCAAAATCAAGACTTATCAAATCTCATCTTATAAACTTTAGTTTGGCTTTTACTTTCCTCATAGCTGATAAGGTTGATAACATGATGGGAGTGTCGGAGCTGATGGTCTCCACTTCAGTTCTGGGCATTATCTTCTGCCTGATCGCTGCTCAACCTGTACTAGTTATCGGCTTTTCTGGGCCACTGCTGGTGTTTGAAGAGGCGTTTTTTAATGTGAGTATTTCTCTCTCTTACTGACATGCATGCAGTGTAATTGCTGGTCAGTGCATTCAAATTCTCCCATCATGCTTTTCCTTCTGGCTGTAGTTTTGTAAGTCTCAGGGCATTGAGTACATCGTAGGCCGAGTGTGGGTGGGTGTTTGGCTGGTGGTCATCGTGGTGGGGATTGTTGCATTAGAAGGAAGCTTCCTGGTTCGCTTCATCTCCCGCTTCACTCAAGAGATCTTCTCCATCCTCATCTCTCTCATCTTCATCTATGAGACATTTGCCAAACTTCAAAAGGTACATGATTTATTTGATTTGTTTAATGTTTAATTTATTTAGCAGTTTCAGCAAACGTCCCTTTCCTTTTGTCAGTCATCCTTGTGTTCATTTTATACATGCTCTGGTGCATGATAAAAGTACATTGCATTTTAAAGGTGCCATAGAACATAAAACTGAATATAGGTGGAGATGACACGATTACACTACATCACATACTCTGAGGGCTAACTTACACTATGTGCAGTTGTTTTAAACCGGGCCAAAGCACGCTTGTCCCCCCTCCCGTCTCCTCCGACAGCCCGCACTCACATTACATCCGGGCCTGGGCACGCTTACGTCATCGATGATGCGCTGTTCAGAAGCGCTCTCGCTCAGCACAGTGGAGATTTCTTTAGTTATATCGTCATAAGTCGTTTGATATGCGGTGACAGTCAAATATTTTGCTGAACAGATCAGCCACTTTTGACGCTCATAAACAATCATAAAGTCCTCATGCTGCAAGAATTAGGAGGTTTGCTGAAGGTGCAGCTGTCGTGCAGAGAGGGGTTTGCGTCTCTAATAAACTATGACGTTCATTGCGTTCATTGAAGAGTACGAATGATTAATTAATCTATATAAAACAGTCCCTTAAAAGTCCTGTCTTGCTTTCAGTTTCGGGCTCGACACAAAGTGTGAGTGCAAGTGTACCGCGCCTGAGCCCAAGTGAACCGCGCTCAGACCCACCTCTTCCAACCAGGCCATGGCCGCCCAAGTGAACCGTGCCTGAGCCCGATTTAGAGCACTCACACTTCTCAAGCGATCCGGGAAACGGGCCTGGGCATGATTCGGATAGCATAGTGTGAGTACGCCCTGAGTCTCAAGCACCATTGTTTCTTTGCTCTCATATAAATACAGTGAGTGTAAAATCCTGGTGTAAAACAGGCCAATCTGAACAAAATACAGACTCTGATGATCCACATCATTAATATACATGCCCCAGACTGCCTTTGATTGGTTAAAACATTTGTTGTGAGAGTGGTATTGCAATAATGCAATTTTTTGCATAATTTCTGATAAATATTGTAGGTTTGTTCAAGCTTGTATTAAACATACTATGTATGTGTGACTTTTATTTTGAAAATGGAGGAGGCAGGGAGACTAAAAAGAAGCAGTTTTGTGAAGCAGGTAGCCATTAGTGTTTGCAGTTCATCAAAATGCGGTATATATGGATTATATACAGTGTATATATTATACAGCACTAGCTCGAAGAAGCATAAGGTCTGTTTAAGTGTGTCTTTTGTTAGTTTAACATGTATATTGTGAAATTTGTCGCACATGTTTATAAAAAGCCTAAGGCTGTTAAAGTATGCATCCACACTACGCTGGAGTTTTCAAGCTCCAAAAACTGAGCTTTTTGAAAACGCTGGAGAGGCCGTTTTCATTTTAAACCGCTGCCGCTCTGTGTTAGTGTGGATGGGGGAAAATTGAGACATCTGAAAATGGAGGCATGGCTGCAGACATTGCCATCTGATTTGGCAGCCTACACAAAAAGATCAGTCTTGCATCCTTTCCTTGTATGTTCAGACTTTGCAAGTTTGATATTGATAACAAACTCCCGAGGACACGTCGGGTAAATCTTCAAAGGGAACAGTGTACTATATAACCTCATTCACAATTTCTTAACAATAAAATGAAAAATTTATATGAGGAACTGCCTATTTTCATTTTGATATTAACTTAACAGACACCAAAAATGTTGAGGCGGCATGTAGCTGTATATTTATATGACCGTCATCTTCACTGTATGCATATTTATAACAAAATGGAGCCTATAACATAACTGCCTCCTTTCATTTTCATTAAAAATACAAAACATACCCTCTCTTTTGCTAAATATCAGTTTTAATAATCAATAATGGCCATTATAAAACTATAACGTACAAAATGTTTACACAATATAGGAAATAAAGGCAAGCAATCAGTCAAATGTGCAGAATCAATGTACATTACATAAATTAATATATTAACCTAACTTATTCTTGTGCTCAGCCAAAACACGTTACCTAAGAACAAGTAATAGATTTAAAAGAGCAAAGTCTGGGAATATGTCATTAGATAGAGACAAGATGAATGAAATATTACGTTTAACAAATATAGTGAGATTAGATCCAGTGGGAGCTCCTTGATGAGCAGTCTGACTGGGTAAATGTGCTCAAGGCACGCTGCAGTGCTTGCCAGAGTGTGTGTGTGTGGTCACGTGATGTACGTTTTCAGTGGTGTAGTGTGGACGGAAAGTTGTTCAGAAACGCTGCGTGAAATGCCAGTTTGAACGCGGATCGTTTTCATTCTAAAACACCAATTTAAAACTAAAACGTATTAGTGTAAACTAGGCCTAATGCACATTTATGCATAATTTTGTATCATTCAGCATTTAATGTGATTTTTCCTGAGCGATAGGACACCAATAAACCATACCTGCCAACATTTGTCTCAGAAAATCCGGGAGAGGAGGAGGGGGGGGGGTGGAAGATGGGGGTTAGCAGAGCGACCGGAAGGGGTGCCTGGTCTGTCGGAGATCTGGGGGTGTTACGCCCCATTTACAGGGCAGGGGCGTCAGCTTCAACGCCTCCCATTCACTTTGAATGGGTGACAACAGGCGTTGCCGAACTGCATTGTGGATCTGTCGGCGCCGCTATAGTGGCGCCGATCGCTGCAAAAGTTGGGACTTTCTCAACTTTTCAAGTGCAGACGGAAGCTCCAGCCAATCAGATCGCTGTATACAAATACACCAGCTCAGACAGTAGCATTGCTAACTAATTTCATTGGCTGTGGCTGCTATGACGATCGCGTCAGCCCCAACTTCAGACACTCCCTCTGTCAAGCGTTGACGCTGAAACCCCGTGTTAATGGGGTGTTACAGATTGAACCAATCACCTGAGGACCGGGGTAAGGGGTTGAAATTCCGGGAGTTTTCCGGGAGAAATGACAAAACGGGAGGTGGGTCTGAAATACGGGAGACTCCCGTGAAAAACAGGAGTGTTGGCAGGTATGCAATAAACTTTATAAACGTATCTCTTGAGATTAACTCCAGCCTGTGTTTTCATATATGTTTAAGCTTCAAAATACAACTACATTTCAATCTGTCCCTTTTGTCAAATATAATTAGAATTTCAACTAGTTTCATCCACAACCCAACTCAGTACTCTGTTGGCATAAAGATATTTTACTCACTCCTTCTAGCTGAAATAAATTTCTCTAACACTTCCGTTAAAAAGACAGCTGAAGTTAAAGTATCTATTCCGTATGTTAACATTATTTCTGACAAATGAAGAATGATTATTTTTCATTTGTATATTTCAGAGTATATCATGCTGTGTTCGGGGAAAGGTGGTGTATAGCACTGACAAAAAACATAGCATAATAGAGTGGAGAAACTATGACATCAATTTGTATGCAAAACCCTGGAAGTGAGTTAGCATTTTAGCAGTTCCAGTTCCCTCATCCCAAAGTCAATAGGTTTTTTCAATGGGATTTCAGTTAAAACGCTTTAATTAGGTTCGTGGCTAACACAAACTCAAGATACTTTCACGCTTTATTCTACGACATAAAACACATCTGTTACAAAACACTCTTGATTTTTTAAATAGGTTACGCTTCTTTAGTAAGACAGTTGCTATCAAGTTACTAAACGGAACTACAGGCGGTGTCGGGAGACATTATACATCATCGAGCTGATCTGGAACACAACTCGCTTGTGTTGGGCATTTGGATTTGTCTGTTATTTAAGTATTTTTATGAATAGTATTTTATAGTTTGTAGTATTTTTCTAATTGGGAAGTCATATTGTGTTTAGATAACGCCTTCACTTGTAAAGACAGTCACAGACTCCTTTGTTGATCATTTATTTTAATTAAACAATATTATGATACAGCTTACCAATGCAGCAGGTCTCTCTCCTGCTCTCAGTACTGCAAATGTGTGAATAAATGTGTAAGAAATACATACATATTAACTGTCATTTTAACGTGATCAATAGATTTTTTTGAAGTTTTTTCTTCATCTGAGCACATTTAACTCTGTCATAACTGCAGTATTAACACTCCTCCTTAAAATTTATCGCATATGTGACTTTATGGGCTGCTTTTTGCTGTACTCGGTGACAAAAAAAGAATATTGAATGTTGTTCTGTGTCCATGATGGAACTTGCCCAGACATAGATTTCCCTCAAGCCTCATTTCTGTCTTCTGTTACTAAGGTAAGCGGGCTGTATGCATGCGAGCGATACACTTATTTAAATGTCTTGTGATAATACTATGTAGGCACGTTTATGCATACAGTTTAAAAAAAATTACATCAAAATGTATTACATCAGTCATAAAGCAAATCAAAAATGTATTTCCCACGTAAAAAAAATATCCAAAAGGCATGTAAGTCTATGCAGATGTGTTTTTGCGTACTTATTTGTTTATAATACAGTATATAGCGTAGATTATAATATAATAAACCGAGAGTGTAAATCTTTGTCATGGACCATATTTCTAAAAATAAGCTTGAAGAGTTGTCTGTAGCGGGGTGGTGCTGACGTCACAGGTGAGCGCCCTGAAGGCTCTGTAGTCGGTTTATAGCCTAATGTTAGCTTTTCAATTCTTGCGTATGCATTTAAGATCCAAAAGTGCTAAAAATTTTATTTTCTTGTGAGGATTATCTGGCTGGACAAAACGTGTAAGTGTAATGAACAGTGTTGGAACACAGAGCTTATTATTTGCAATTTTCGAAAAAGCCTATGGGAAAATCCTATAGGGATTTCATCGAGGGAACCAGTTTTATGCTGGCAGCCGATTAGCCTACAAGGTGACGTCATAGTTCCTCCACTCTATTTTTTTGAAAATACAGTCCCTCCCCTGCCGTCCAAAGCCATGCCTCTTGATTTCATGAACACACACCTTAAAAATGACAGTAGACACCCCACTAGATCATGTAATTCGCCAGTTAGAAAACTTTATAGTACTTTATAATACTACAATTCTGAACAAAACTGTATTATATATATATTATAGCATTTGTTTTTACCACTCTCTCTCTCTCTTGTGTGCATGTGAAAAGCAGATCTGCCTGAATGGGTTTACAGATGTACAAATCTACATTTGTTGACAGACAGTTTGGGCTACTTATCAGAATTATGTGAATTGTCGGCCCGACAAATTTTAATTGGATGAACTTTTTTAGTTTTATGCCTTACCCAGAAAATAAAAAAAATATAAATACATTTACTATTGGAATTTGAAAAGACTTTCAATTAGCATAACTAAATAAATTACTGAAGACAATCACCTACTGCACCTTTAATATTGTGAAATATGTCAAGGTAATTTAAAATTAATAATCAAAATAAAGACAAGTTACAGAGTTAAAACCAAACCAACCAACAACTGATGCATTAAGCAGCTGTAAGCAGCAGTTTTAGTCTTTGTAAACGTCTTTTTGAAACTGATTTTTATGACAAAAGCAGCCTTGAATTCACATTTATGAAGAAATAGAAAGCATGTTTGCTGCTCATTTGCTGTTAGCTCTAAGCCTCTGGGCCCTATGCACTCTGTCATCCATTCTCCCCATCACTGACGCCCTTGTCGATCAAACAAACTCCTGGTGAAGGGTCAAATGCACAGTTTTAGCCTTAAGCACTCACTGAAACAACCTGTAATTACCCAAAACATTTTAGCAAGAACATTGCAATGCCCAGCCCCCATGTAGAACAGTCTAGCATGGTAACACAGTAAAAAAGCTTAAAACACCTTAGCAATTGCCTAATTCCCTTACAGTGCCACTCCATTCATTCCCGATATTGAACAAAACACACATCCAGAAGGAAAAACACTCTCTCCACAGAAGAAGTAGTATTCAAATTTCTGTCACTTTTCGTCAGAGCTCGTTGGCCTGATTCAGCATGTAAAATCGGCATCAGCCAAAGAGAGCGCTCTGATTGGTTATTTAACAATGAATCAGAGCATGAGAACAAAAACCTAACAAATGACAAAGCTGACAAAGCTGGCTGTCTATTCACTACAACTGTCAAGTATTTGCCTACGATATGGATTATTTGATTATCAGACATGTTTGCTAAATTTGCTAAATGTACTAAATTGGGTTTCAAAAGTTGAATGAGAAATCAGATTACTGCCACTTGCGAGTGCGGATTCTTGAATCAGTCAACTGACTTCCGTTTGGTGCGTTCACATGCAGCTTTTTGGTCCAGATGAAACAGGAAATGAACCAATTGTTTTTGTCGGAGCTAGTTTTTTAGCATTGACTTGGTGTGTCCCAGTCTTAAGCCTGGTTTATACTGGTTTATACTTGTAGCCGTGCATTTATACTTCTGCGCGCTGTTTGTGTTCCTCTGCAATAACACTTTCGAAACGCTAGCTGGCAGTAGGTGTTTATGTTTCTCTGTGTCGAGTTTCTTTGCTGGTGTTATGTTTTTTCTGAATGCTACCTTAATGTACAAGTGGCTCAAATTCGCTCATTTTGAGACGGGAAGTGGCGGACACACAACAACTTTAATTATAAGGTAAACACAAAACAACAGTTTCCATCTAGAGCTCCTTCACGGGACTCCACACTTCTAAACACTCGCTCCATCAGGCTCGCGTGGCTCTCACCTCCAGCCACAGCTCATCAGCGCTACCAAGCCGACCAATCACAGAGCTTGCGCTACACGACGTTGCAACGTGTAGTTACATTTTTTGTGAGGTGCGCGTTGGCATCGCAAACAGCCACGGCGGGGGCTATGTGACCACGCGTAGGCTGCGCCGGAGCATACACATGCGCTTAACACAGAAGTATAAATCAGCCTTTAAGGAGGCTCAGGTAACCTCACAGCTTAAGAAACCAGTGCAAAATATCTCAATGCAAGTAAACTACAGACCAATCTTCATCCTCCATTTTATAGCCAAAACACTGAAAAGGATTGTTTTTAACCATATTTCTTGCTCATGATAATCTGCTGGATCCAAACCAACCAGGCCTTAATCATGACCATTTCACTGAAACTGCATTACTCTCAGGCCCCGTTTACATTAATACGTTTTAGCTTTAAAACGCATACGTTTTGCTACAGTTACACCTTCTGTCCACACTACGCCGGAGTTTTTGAGCCCTGAAAACAGAGGGTTTTGGAAACACTGAAAAGGCCATTTTGGTTTTAAAACGCTGCTACTTCGTGTCAGTGTGGATTAGAGCTGCAAGATTCTGGCTAAAATGAGAATCGCTATTTTTTTGCTTAAAATAAAGATCACGATTTTCTCACAATTCTGTAGGTGTAAAATAAAGGTTAATATGAGCAGCCTATTATTATTGTTATTTCAGAATACAACTATTCATAATTCTGATGTTGAATTAATATGTTTGAGACATGTGCTTGCAATCTGTCATTGACAACATTATGCGACCGTTTTTTTCTACTGGTAAAATCAAACATTTGTCATTATCAGATCTTGCATTATACTCAATATTATATAGGCTAGAGTAGCTATTCTGACACTGTTAAACATTTATTCTCATGCACAACAATCGCTATGTTCGCTATGAAAGAAAAACATATTATATGCTCGTCGTAATCATAACTTCAAAATGCGATATGATCATTTGAATGATGTGCACGCTTTCGGTTTTATTTTCACTGTGCGTGTGCGGTTCATACTTCCCGCGCAGCTCCCAAACGATCGCTCTGTGCCACAAACTGAATGTTATTTACTACTTTATTACCTGTTATTCACAGCCTATGCAAGTTCACTAAGGTAGGCATCATTCACAGGCGCGCACCTGCCCTCTCTGTAGTAACAACTCACGGTCAGCTCACGTCACGTGTTTTCGTGGCTGCGAATACATCATTACATATAGACAGAAATGACATTTTTGGGGTGAATTATACCTTATAATTACAGTATGTGACTCTTTCAACACCATTTGGAGGTGTACACTTTGCTGAGCAATGTATGTAAAACAACGTGAAGACTTGTGCGGCCGCATTTATGCATCTCTCCTGAATTTGAAAATATAATTGGCAGAATCATATAAATGCTGGATTAAGATCGTCTAGGGGGTCGAATCGAGATCGCGATCATTTCACGATTAATCGTGCAGCTCTAGTGTGGATGGGGGAAAATGGAGACAACGGAAAACGGAGGCGTGGCTGCAGACATTCACGCTACCTGATTGGGACTTTTTCTCAATATCAAGTACACAAAGTTCAGACTTGCCTCCTTTCCTTGTAAGTTCAGACTTTGCAAGTTTATAACAAAGTCCCGAGGACGTGAGGACACGCCGGGTAAATCTTCAAATGTAATGGCAGTGTACTTTTTTAACGTCATTCACCCTGGCTACGTTTTACTTATCTTAACAATAAAATTAAAACATGACATAAAGCACTGTCTCTTTTAATTTTTATATTAACAACTTAAACACAACAGACACCAAAAATGTTAAGGCATCATGTACATATTTATATGACCATCATCTTCACTGTATGCAAATTTATAACAAAACGGAGACTAATGTCTTCCTCCTTTCATTTTCATTGAAAAGTATGAAACATTCAACTCACGGTGTGGTTTTGTAAATATGTGATTAGTATCAGGCTAAATGCACACAATAAAGATTATCAGAGCAAATGTAAGATGAAATACCACATAGCTGTCTCTTTTGCTGAATATAATAATCAATAAGCAATCATTTTAATAATCAATAATAATTATAAAAGTATAAAATACAATAAGTTTACACAATATTGGAAATAAAGCAATCAGGCAAACTTGCAGAATCAATGTACATGGTTACATAAATTAATATATTAACTTGTCTTCGCTTTCAGATAAAACACATTACCTTAAAACAACTAGGCTAATAGATTCAAAAGACTCATTTGATATAGGTCTACGCAAGATGATTAATAAATCCAGCAGCAGATTTGGCATGGTCCATAGACTGTAAACGACATGAGAGCTGACATTCAGCTGCTCTCAGCCAGACAGGTGTGCTCAGAGCTCCCCCTGACTGCCTGGAGCTTAGACGATGAAGCTGCTTTCAGCGCATGCCAGAGTGCGTGTATGGTCACGTGATGTGCGTTTTCAGCGGTGTAGATAGCTTTTCAGAAACGCTAGGTGAAATGCTAGTGTAGACGTGGATTGATTTAATTCTAAAACACAGTTTTAAAATAAAAACGTATTAGTGTATATGGGGCCTCGAAAGCCCTGTGGATTGCCAAAACAGGTTCTCAATCATCAGTTTCATCTGCTTCTTCTATACCTGTCAACTGCTGCCTTTGAAACTGTGAATCTTCAGATTCTTTTAAACGTAGTCCTCCACCAATAGTGTAATCTCACTGACAAATATTTCTGAGTTGCATGGAGAGAGGTGTCTAATCTTATTAGCTGGTTGCAGGGGTTCCTTGGGGATCAGTTTTCACACCCTTTCTCTTTTAAGTCTGATTTTATGTTAATGACACACAGTGTCTACTTTTCATTTAAAAAAAAGTATGATAGCTGCATTAATCTCACAGTGACTAGAAGATATCTTATAGCGTGGATGAAGTCTGACAAAAACAGAGCTTCCCTGCATTATTCTCACAGTGA
>CAIGQZ010033055.1:335468-386613 GCA_903798205.1 Danio tinwini
ACCTCTTCCCAACAGCAAAAACTGCCAACCAGTATACATAATAATATGGTGCCGTGGCTTTGCAATCAAAAATGTTGTTATAATGGAAGTCAATGGGGCAAAAACAGCCCCTAACATCAAAAAAGGGTAGTAAATTAGCCCAGAGTGTACTGTTGAGTTTTTGAAACTTTTCAAAGCATTTCCCAAAATATGTGTTAAAATAAGATTTGTCATCAAAAATCATCCCATTTGTTGGAACCTAGAGATAGTTGGGGTCAAATTAAGACTCAAAATCACCCCAGAGTGGATGAAAACATCCCTAACAGCACACAAGGGTTAAGGTAAAAGTATTGTGCCTCTTTTGGGATGCAGAATACTCTGATAGGAAGGGTCTGATCTTCCTAATGCTGTGTAAGGTACCAGGCCATTCAAACAATGCTGTTCTGCTTGCAATATATATTAACTCCAAAGATTGCCTTGGAAGAAGTATCATCTGATGCATTTATCTGGCTATAGAGGCTGTAAAAAGTATTGTGTAGCTGAAACGTAACACTGTTTTTAGAAAGTCTATGGCTACAAGAAGATATTCAATGTTTCAAGAGACACAGACAGCAGCTTTAGTCATAACTAAGCTCGAAATATAGCAAAATGCAAAGTTGAAGACCGGGTGGGTGGTTGACGCCTCCATGATTTTCAGAATATTTTTTCATTCTCGGGCATCAGCGCACTACTTTGAATATGCCGGAGACACCTGGAGCTTCCGGGAGAGGTGCATGTCTAATATACTAATGAGGATGTTTAGGAAAGAGCACAAAATATCAGGAGAAGGGGATTTTAAAATGTTTATTCAAAGCTGAGAAACTGAGAAAACCTTTAATTTGCTGCCAAACACTTGCACTGCAGAGCAACACTAGACAAGTATTGCCTTCAGGACACTTTTAAATTATTAATGGTTGGTTTGATAAAACGATATCCAATCTGTTGAAAGAAACATGTTGTTGCTGAATAAAGAACAGATTTCATTTGTATTGATCTTGGAGGATTCTAAAGTTTCATGAAGTTAATGTGAAAAAAAAGCTTGTAAGCAAAAGGACATGATCGAAACAGTCAAAAGGGTGGCCCTGTATTGCAATGGTGTACAGGTTGCAAATAAGAAATCTTGACTGTATTGTGGACATCATGGAAACATTGTGATATCCAAAGTTTAGCATTAATCTTGAAGTTTTTCTAATGAGAAATGGGCAAAATGTTTCAGTACAGTTGACAGAATAAGCCTGTAAGAACTTATGTCTTCTTTTAATTGTGTGCCGAATTACAGGCCAACTTTTCACTATCATAATTCTCGATTTCTAAATTGATGTTTTTTATTCTTCCCTGTACTTCTTAACATGCAGCATACATCACATTCATCTCTTACAAGAAACAATATGTGTGGCTTAACAGGTTATTACACTTTTAATACAATAAAACCATGTTTAGGCTATATTGTAAGTCAATCCTCATTTATCTCATTTATTTCCCTGCTGTAAAAACAGCTTAAACCAGCCTAGGCTGGTTGGCTGGTTTTAGCTCGTCGACCAGCCTCCCACATAGCAAAATATCTCTGGGCCAGCTCTGGCGCACACAATTAACTTTTGCTTGGCCCACATGCCACAGTGAATACATGACTGGACTAAGTCAGGCTTCCAGACAAGGGCCAAACATGGAGCATATCTGGGCCAAGTCTCAGTCAAGTTAATAACCCACTGAGCATGAACTGGGCCAGATATGTTGGTGTGTCACGACTGCTATGAAATTGAAAAACCCATGAATCATTGCGTTTTAGGCATGCTATGGGCGTGCTTTCTCTCGAAGCAACCTGATTGGTAGAATTTTTTTCTTTAATCGAAAATAATAAAAATGTATTTTAAATGTGTGTCAGGAAAGACCAAACGTACATGGCCCACATATCAATTATTAACATCTGGGCCAAATACTACATTTTATATCTGGCCCAAGTGTTCTGTGCTGCCTCTGCTAAAATTTGAGCCGTTTGGCCCACATGCTGTATGCCAGTGCCAGATCAATGCCTGAGCCAGAATTCTTTGCTACCTGGGCTGGTTTTAGAGGGGTTTTGGCTATTTCCAGGTTTAAGCTGGACATAGCTGGTTTTGACTGGTTAGGCTGGTCAGGCTGGTTTTAGTTGGTCATTTTCCAGCCTGTCCAGCTAAGACCAGGTTGGAAATGGCATAAACCCCTCTAAAACCAGGCTGGTTGACCAGCTAAAACCAGCCAACCAGCCTAGGCTGGTTTGAGCTGGATTTTTCAGCAGGGTTATTTCTTCTTAAATTAAGGTTAGCTTGATTTTTCCCCTAAAAGGAAATTACATTTTGTGGTTCATTTCAGGTTATAAAAAGTCAGATTTATCATTATTGTTATCATTAGTGTTATTATTTGTTCATTCCAGACATCATTGTGCACATTTTACAATTATATATAGTTTATACTATTTTTGTGTGTGTCTGTGTTGTGACGTTTTTTATTTTGTTTTTGTAACTTTGTCCTATGCTGGCTGTCTTGACCAGGACTCCCTGGTAGAAGAGATATTGTATCTCAATGGGATATTCCTTGTTAAATAATTAAATAAATCAATGATTTGTTTTCAGAATTTTAATAAACTTTATGTTCTCCAAATTACTTGTATATTCATAAACGTTTTGCAATAGTCGATGTTAAAGTTAAAGGATGGATTTCGTGTAACTTCTTCTGCTTCTTCTTCTTCTTCTTCTTCTTTGGGTTTTACTGGCGGTTGGCAACCAGACTTTTTGGTGCATTACCGCCACCGACTGGAATGGAGTATAGAACTGGATGAAAACATAGATATATACATTAGATGTCGCCTACCCTACTGTTGTCTATTAGAAGGAATGCGTCAATAGAGCCGCCATTTTAGTACAGGGTAGCGCTCCTTTAAAATGAATGCAGGACCGAGATGAAGTGGACTGTGGCCATCCAAAGCCAGAGAAATACATATATATGCATATATCTATGATCGGGAGTTTTCCCCGGTGGTCCGTATGCAAATATTTTTAAAAATTACGAAATATTATAATTTTACATCACTTTTCTACATTAATGGATTTGACCGCACGGGCATTCCTGACAAAGAGCGAGTGTTTGTGTGCATGGAAATGCATTACCCTCCTTCCCTGTTTAATTTGATCTAATCCATTTTCTGAAACACACCACCTCTCCTGCTTTCACTTCTCATTCTGACGGAGGGATTTGTTTGTGAATGAATCTCCATTATGAACGACTCGTTCACTTAGCTGACAATGGCAGCGCAGCATCTTGTCATATTTCATAACATTGTTTGCTTATTTTATTCAACAAAACTAGCATAAGCTTAGAATTTAGTGCGAGTTGGTGCTACTTTGCCTTATGGTCACTGCAGTAAGAGACTCTAATATCATCAATAACGTTACTTGTTAAGCACAAAAGTTCATATAACACACAAAAACATAAAAAAAGAAATCTTGCCTATGAAATGTGATGACTGTGTGCTTTGTTTTCTTTGTTTGCTCGTTATTACACCCATACACAGCGCTAAAGTCCAGCATCTTTACATTGGCACACTGTCTTGACTAGTGCGGTTGAATGACGTTTGTCTTAGGAGCACTGTACCAATGTGGCGGCGCTATTGATGCATGCTCAGGGTCCCTATGTGATATCTAGTGTATACATCTATGGATGAATAATAACTGAAGTGTAAAAATTCGGGGGAGGATGAGAGAATACACATTTAAACCTCATTGACATTGAGGGTGGTCTAACCATAAATTCTTCTGATTATATTATCTCTATATTATTTTCTCTAACTGTGTTTCTTTAACAAGTTTAATTATATTGTTATATACCTCACTAGATTTATTCCCTAATAAACCGGCCAATGTTAAATCATGAAGTTTGCTCTTTTCAGCTGATTGAATAAGATCATATCGTTCTTTATTATATTTACTAGAATGGAATAAAACATGTTCTATTATTTCTTGTTGATTACAGTGAATACATTGCCCAGTTGGGTGTTTCCCTATTTTATGTAAAGTATGGTTGAGTCCAGTATGACCTATTCTCATCCGAGTTATAATACTTCGATTTCGTGTAACTTGTCGAGAATTTCCATTTATATCTATTTTCCTCCTGGCAGACCCGGCTAAGCGATTCAACACTGATGCGTTCAGGATAAGATGAGTGGGGATTGATTGCTCAGGTCTAGCTGAAGGGAAATGGAAGTCTGCAGACGGGGATAAGAGATTGAACGCTGAATGTGGAACTTTGTTTTGTCTATGAGGAAATACTTAGTGGGAAATGTCTCTGTGGAACTTTTTTGTTTGTTACCTTTCATGCGCAAAACATTAACAGGACAAAGAACTTGTGAGTTAGATCCCTATCAGATTTTAGTATTGATTTGATCAGATGAGCAGCCTCAGTCAGTGCGGTGAACAGATCGACAACAGCAACAGCCTCCATTCCCGAGCTGGTGAGTGAAAACAATGTCAATTTAATACAGATGAACATTTTAGATAACGCCACAATCTTTGTTGGAGTTTTCGTAGACGACATTTATACCATAAAGCGTAACGTTAGCGTTAAGTCTCGCGACACATGTTCAGTCAATGCAGACCTTCGCAGTGAATCTAAATATTATGGATTGTGTATAATAATACAATTTTGCACCAGTCATATATAATAATGTACGTTACATTTTTAATGTTGATGATAGTTTTCTATCCAAGCATGATAGGTTTTCTGTGTCCAAGTCTACGATAAGTTAATCTGTTGTTTGCGTCTCTAACGTTAGACGAAACGGGATGTCAATTTAATCATGATTAATAAGCGTTTTGATAACGTTTTATCAACTCTTACTACAAAACAACCTTCATCATTGCGATAGCTGATGGTTTGCAGAATGCACTGTTACCGCCTGTTAATAAAGGCGAAGCAATGACGTATCATTCATTATTCTGGCTGTTGTTTTCTGCTGCAGTGCGTTGATATATGCGACTATTCAAAATATTATAACCCAGTGAAACACTACATGGTGAGGGCTTTTGTTTTGTATTCCTATATTTATTTTTTTTAAACGAACATATATTGCTGTCTCATGCCCTGCCTGTGTTTGTGGTTGTCCCCCTTTGTTTGGGTTGTTGTTGTTTCAGCCTCTCCTCAGCCAATGACTGCTGCACTACAGCATGTAGACAGCAGTTCTTTCTCCTGGAGCTTTTGCAAATGAAAATGGAGGACCTGTCTCTGTCCAGTATGGACAACAGTAAGATGGAGGTGAGTGGGTACGCATTTATTTTTCATTTGCTATATTCTGCGTAACTGTATCTGTGTTGAATAAGCAAACGCATGTGGGTGGTGAAACACTCTGCGTTATAAAGCCTGATTCTCTATATACATTTTGTACTCCTTTCATTGGTTTTCCTAGCTGATGTGTTCATTGAGTGCAATGTGAATGCAATGATTATCCTTGTGAAGGTTACAGTGTGATTCAAGTGTTGCGTCTTTTCCCACAGGGCTTTGCTCAAGAGATCCTGTCTGACCTGGTGGAGGACGCCTGTTTGGGTCTTTGTTTTGAAGTTCACAGGGCTGTCAAACAGGGATACTTTTTCCTGGATGATACAGACCAAGAAAGTATGAAAGACTTTGGTAAGATTTGTTAATTATGACATTCAGCTTGCAGAGTGGGACATTTTGGAAATCTTATGTTCATCCAGACAGAGTCATTCACTGATATGAGCAGCCACATGCTGTCATTTTAACAAAAATCATGACATTTTGATTATAATTTAACTGCTGCTATTTTTTAACAGTTAAATTAGCAAACATTTGCATCTGAAAAGGACTATATTCTGTTGTCCTTAGTATTAAGCATAACTCGAACCAAAGTCCACTGGTTAGTGGTATAAATCTGAGTAAACAGTAAGGATGCTCAGATCAATCTGCTGAAAATCGGTATTGGCCGATCACATTTAATGACTCAATCTGTACTCGCCAATCTCATAAACCGATCATAGGGGTTTGTTTATGAGTTTACAAGCAGAGAAACCCTTTTTTATATCTGTCTTATATTTTTTTCTGTAAAGCTGCTTCTGGCCATGACATATCTACACTAAATTTTTATAAAAGACGTGTCTAGGGGATTATATGAAGTAGGGATGCACTGATATAATTTTTTTTGGAACTGAGCCAATCCCAATACCAAAATTCTAAGTATCGACCGATACAGATTCGATCCCGATACTGTGCCCTGTTTTACATTTTTATACATAATACAGTTTTTTTGTGATTAAACTCAAATAATATATCTTCCTTAGTAAAAATCACAAACCTATAGGCCTACTGTATATGACAGATGACCCAATCTAACTGAAAACATGATGCTTGCTGTAAACTAGGCTACATTATTTGAGCATTCGAGCATTGTGGTCCAGCTTATATGTCCTTTTTTTAATATTAAGATTTTTATTTGAAATCTGTAATAGGCTACATCTATTGACCCTAATCAAAACACAAACTGATCTGTTAAAATATTAATATAAATAAAATTACAGTGAAATATTAAGTTTCAAAGTAGCCTATATTAGACTAAATAATTTTCTGTTAATGACAATCCATATGCGCCCATCAGTTTCAATTTTTAATTAATTGAATCAACTTCTTTGGCCACAATGAGCCATGATTTACAAACTATTCTTAGCACTGAAAGTATTCCCCAATGAAGAATAAATTTGGAAGGAAGGATGAGAGAACAGAAACTTTTAATATTACAGAATAATTTTACGGAGCGGCGCTTGTCACATCTGCGCAGTCGGTGCGTGAATGCAGCTTGATGCGTTACTGAGACACAGCACGCAGCTCTCTGATATCTGAGGACACTTTCAAAACTGAGCAGCACAAAGGGAAGAAATGAGTGCGTTGAGGATCTGTCCAATGTATTATTGAGCCTTTTCTAATTAAAAATTTCAGGTAGGCCTACGTTGTGTGTGAAGAGCAGGTAATAACCCTCTCTACTCCAGTGTTGCAAATGCAATCTGCTTATCTAACAGACACAGCCCAACAAAAATTAAAAACAGCAACAAACTCCTTGTTGCAGGTCAAAACGAACCCATTTAATGCAAAACTAAGTGCATTTTTCCGCTGACTAATATTAACAAGGACAAATAGTCTTGGAGAAAGTTTGTCATGTTGTCATGAACGCGACACGCAGTTTGAATTAGGAATGAATGAAGAATGATTGACAGGCGCAGCGGTGGAAAGAGCTGAACTGAACATGAATTTAAACACTTGAATATTCATCTGTGCTTCACATTAAACTATAGAATGGCTTCAGAACATTTGGGATATAGTAGGCCTACATAACAACTTTCTAGTGCCTTATAATAGGCTACCTACATGGCTTTTGTTGGCTTATAAATAACACAGAATACGTATAGCGCATGCACAAGATCGGATTTGGATCTGTACCAGCTGGCCGATACCCGATCCAGCAAAAATATGCGGCATCGAACCAATATCTGATCCAAGTATTGGGATCGGTGCATCCCTAATATGAAGCATCCTTAATTTATTCTCTTAGGTAAGGAGAGATCTCCACTAAAGTATCACACTTAGAGGGAAAATGTGCTTAATGCATTATAAAGCTTCAGAATCAGTACTCTGTATCGGCCCATCACCATGACAAGGAATCGGTACTTGGTATCGGCTGCAAAAATCCTGATCGGAGCATCCCTAGTGAACAGTGTTAAATGTTTACACATTTAGACTTTTATGTATTTATTGGATGCTTCTTTCCCAAAGTGATGTATTCAAGTGAAACAAAACATTATGATTTATGCAGGTGCTGTAAAACCTACAAAAAGCTAATCTGTAATTCCATGAATCCATTAGTCTTTTCTCTGGAAAACACACAAATAGTTATTTTGATATTCGTTCATGCTGTCATTTTCCATAGGTAAAATGAGTTAATTGGATCTGCACAGCACTGCCATCACAGATGTATATAATAGTATTCTTTACACTCAATAATACTTTACACACAATAATAAACGCAATAAATGCAAAACTGACGACCCCTGTCTCCAAATTCTCGTTCTTTCACTTGTTTTGTCAATACAATGTGGCATCTCTCTGTTGTCTGAACACTGTAACAGGTAAAACAGTCTTCGAAGCTATCATGCATATTAATGAAGTTGCACCGCATACGCAATAAAGCGCGCTGATTGGTTTGAACAAAGTCTTTTTCATGAATTAATGCCGCACACTCGGAGACGTCACAATGTACTTGCAGGTACAGACATCCACATTCCACGCTGAACTACACGCAAGTATCTAATCGCCGTGACGCAGCTTCAAAAATTTTTTCAATCTGGAAGAACGAATTTGCTCAAAATAATGCAAAAACAACCAATTTTCACTTATTAGTGAAATATATGTGTTCTAATAGTGTTTATAGCAGCGTGGGACACATATATGACTGTCAACAGCCCAAAAAATGAGTTTTGGTGTTTCGTGACCCTTTAAAGACTGGCAATTAGCACTAATTGTAAAAATACATTATATCTAATTTAACTTGAAGAGCTCTGGTAAACATATTCTGTTATCATATGTTTGTTGCCTTCGTGTTCCATCCTGTAAAACATTATAACATGTTTTATTCTTTTATATTGATAACTGGATGCCTCCTGTACTTTAAAGATATTTCATGGAAAGGCTTTTTATCTTCAGGACTTTAGCAATTTTACAACTAAAATTTGATCACTGGGAAAGCATCAGTTAAAATACATCTGATTAACAGAGTTGTGAATAATTGCATGAGCTCTACAGTTCCACACTTCAGTCGAAAAAGGTCATGTTCATTTCTTTAGCACTTTATACAGTAAAATCAGTCTATGTTGCTTTCAATTAGAATTACATTGTGTTTTCTGTTTTAAAGTTTGTTATCAGTCAGATATTTGAGACTGAACTGAGCAAATGACCAAAGAAGATCAAGCAACATTTACCTATTAAGTAACTGTTGCCATTGATCTGAGTGTGGTTCGAGGGGTTTAACGGCTGTTGTTTTTGTTTTTTCAAAAAGGAGGAAGAATCTTATTGTGTCATTTGACGTGTTGAATCATTTTGGTTCATGTAGAACACGGCTAATAAATAAGTCTTTTCTAACTTAAGATTTCTGTCTATTGTAGAAATTGTGGACCAGCCTGGAGTAGACATTTTTGGCCAAGTGTACAACCAGTGGAAAAACAAAGAGTGCGTTTGTCCCAACTGCAGCCGGAGCATCGCCGCCTCACGCTTTGCTCCTCATCTGGAGAAATGCCTTGGCATGGGCCGCAACAGCAGTCGCATTGCCAACCGCAGGTATTATGACTGAACATTATTCTCATTATATCACATTTTTAAAATGCCTGTCATCTGAATTGTAAGCAAGTGCTCCTAAAGGCTTGTTGCTTGCCAGAATTTCTAGAATCCATCATAAATGATGATACATTGACTGATTTTTGTAATGGTGTGGTTTGTGTGTGTACTTAGAATTGCAAGCGGCAACAACACAAACAAATCAGAGAGCGATCAGGAGGACAATGATGATGTCAACGACAATGACTGGTCTTATGGGGCAGAAAAGAAAGGTGAGACTATTATGCGTCACATTTCTTTGTAATACTTTAGAAAGGTGGTTCCCAACTTCTGTCCTCAGGGGTCCCCACCCTGTATATTTTGTAAGAGTTATATTTATATCCAGCCAGCTGTTATTGGAAGAATAAAGCCCCACAGGCTTATCAGCAGCCCACCATGAAACAGAGGGCTGTTGTGAAAGACTAAAGGGCTTTATTCTGTGAAAACAACCAGCTGAATGTACATTGTTTTAATACATCTAAACATTGATTTGAGTTATAATAATTTAATGGCTCTTTAAAGTGGTGGTCCAATGCAATTGAATTCATACAGAGTTATTTACACTGTTCAAAGTGTTGTACTGCTAAAGCATGGGTCAAGTTTCAAAAACGTATTTGGACAAATAATATTTTAAATCTTACTTCCAGATGATAAAGAGTGTCACAATCCTTTTTTGAAACTGGCTCTATTTTGAGTAACTAAGGGCCCAAAATCCTTGTAGGGGCTCTCGTAAGTGTGTGTGACCAGCGAAATTGCACCCATCAACCCACAACAGTGCTTGGCTAAGAATGAGTGAGCTTGTGAGAGTAAGCTGATCTTGTTTAGCCATAGTTAATTAATCCCCATTCACATCTAATTTTTAAATACATCAGCCGTCCCCCCTCCCGTGTACTGCACTTCAATAATGCGACTAAATAGGCATACTCCACATGTCTTAATTAATTTGATTTCTGTTTAGATCAATTATGACTTTAGTCAGATTAAGGTAATCAAAAATGTCTCTTAAATGGTAGACTTTTAATCAGAGTATAGTCTTAATCTTAAAGTGTTGGTGTCCATGTAAAGGTGCTCTGTGACGACTCAAGCTCTAAGCCTAGAAAAAAGGTGTTCGCTGATTTTGATGACAGCCTTTTCACAGGTTGCATTCATTTTAATAACTGATCAAAAGCAATTTATTAATGCAATATAAATATATTAAATCTGAATTGATTGTAAACTTTAATTATATTGTTCAATTAAAATAATTAAAATAATTTTTTTGTCAAATAAAAAGTTTTTCTAGAGTCGTCCACTATAATTTTGTGGCTCAAAAGTTTCGGTTGAGGCACCATTTTGGCACCGGTACAGTTTTAAAAGTATCGATTTAACACCGGCATCGAAATAACCCCAAACGATACCCATCCCTAGCAATGAGTCTGGTTTATTACAAGCCACAGGCAGCAAGGCAGCTGCTGGATTTACTACATGTGAATTCATCAACTTTTCCTAAACTTGGTGTTGAATGTGAAATTTTGAATACAAATAGACACAATTTGTATAAAGAAAGTACTTTGATGGACATTTTTCAAACCGTACCACCAGGAAGAGTCTTAAATTATTTATCAAAAATTTAAATGAAAAATCATATTCAAATTTAAATATATTTTTGTGTGAATTTCATTTAATTATATTTTATATATTTAAGTAACTTTTTTTGTAATACAAATTAGTTTTTATCATGTAATATTTTTATGTATATTAATTTTGCCATAAAATAGCCATAAGTTGCTGATGTGGCAATAAATAAATAAATTTCCTAAACTAGGTGAAAGTAAGTGACTGTTTAACTGGCAGAAGAATAGAGTAAACGTTCTAGTTGCCTAAACAGTGTGCATCTGTTGTGTAAAGGCTGATTTATACTTCTGCGTCAAGCGTACGCGTTTGCTACGGCGCAGCCTATGCGTGGACGCATGGCCCCTCGCCGTAACCGTCGGTGACGTTGACGCACACCTCTCAAAAATGTAACACGTATGCGTAGCGCAAGCTTTGTGATTGGTCGGCTTAGTAGCGCTAACGAGGTGAGAGCTGCGCGCCCGATGCAGCAAGTGTTTACAAGTGTGGAGTCTCGTGAAGAAGCTCCGGATGAAGACTGTTGTTTTGTGTTTACCTTATGATTAAAGTTGTTGCACGTCCGCCGGTTCCCGCCTCAAAATGAGCAAGTTTGAGCCACTTGTACATTTAAGGAAGTGTTCAGAAAAAAAACAAAACACCAGCGAAGAAACTCGACACAGAGAAACATAAACACCTACTGCCAGCTAGCATTTCGGAAGTGTATTGCAGAGAAACAGAAACAGCGCGCAGAAGTATAAATGCACGGCTATGCCCAAGGCATATGCCGTCAGTTATGGTGGTCACTTGACGCAGAAGTATAAACCAGGCTCAAGAGTATATGTAAAAACATTGTTATTAATAGTCATCTATAATACGAGATTAGCACACATTTTACCCAAGGTACAATTGGGTACAATTGTGTACCCAAGCACAATTACCCAAGTAAGCATTATTTGATTGAAAGTGGAGTTCATCTTTCTCACTTATGCGAACTGTTGACTCGCATGACACGCAGATACTGTTTTTGTCAGGAGAGAATCGGAAAGTAAATTTGTCATGAAAGAAATGTAAAAGGTTTCAAAGAAAAGATGGATGCAGATCTACTCTATAGAGTGGAGGAACCATGACGTCACCCTGTAGGCTAATCGGCTGCTAGCATAAAACTGGTTCCCTCAATTAAATCCCTATAGGATTTTCCCATAGGCTTTTTGAAGATTGCAAATAATAAGCTCTGTGTTCAAACACTGTTCAATACACTTACACGTTTTGTCCAGCCGGATAATCTTCACACGAAAATACAACTTTTAGCACTTTTGGATCTTAAATGCAAACGCAAAAATTGAAAAGCTAACATTAGGCTATAAACGGACTACAGAGCCTTCAGGGCGCTCGTCTGTGACGTCAGCACCACCCTGCTACAGACAACTCTTCAAGCTTATTTTTAGAAATATGGTCCATGACAAAGATTTACACTCTCAGTTTATTATATTATAATCCACGCTATATATTATAAACCAATAAATACGCAAAAACACATCTGTGTAGACTTGCATGCCTTTTTTTACGTAGGAAATGCATTTTGTTTTGCTTTACGGTTGTTGTAAAAGTTTTAAAACTAAGTATAAACGTGCCTACATAGTATTATCATAAGACATTTAAATAAGTGTATTGCTCGCGTGCATACAGCCCGCTTACCTTGGTAATAGACGCTGAAATGAGGCGCGAGACAAGTCTGTATGCGTGCAAGTTCCATCATGGATAGAGAACAACATTCAATAGTCTTTTTTTTTTTTTTTGTCATGAAGTACAGCGAAAAGCAGCCCATAGTCACAAATGCTAAGGAGGTTTAAAATTTTAAGGAGGAGTGTTAATACTGCAGTTATGACAGAGTTAAATGTGCTCAGATGAAGAAAAAAATACAAAAATCAATTGATCACGTTAAAATGACAGTTAATATGTATGTATTTTTACACATTTATTCACACGTTTGCATTACTGAGAGCAGGAAAGAGGCAGGCAGCACTGGTAAGCTGTATCCCCACAATATTGTTTAATTAAAATAAATGATCAACAAATGAATCTATCTTGACAGTCTTTACAAGTGAAGGCATTGTCTACACACAATACAAAGTCCAAATTAGAAAAACACTACAAACTATAAAATACTATTCATGAAAATACTTAAATAACAGACAAATCCAAATGCCCAACACAAGCGAGCTGTGTTCCAGATCAGCTCGATGACGTATAATGTCTCCCGACACCGACTGTAGTCCCATTTAGCAACTTAATAGCAACCGTCTTATTAAAGAAGCGTAACCTATTTAAAAAATCAAGAGTGTGATGTAACAGATGTGTTTTATGTCATAGAATAAAACATGAAAGTATCTTAAGTTTTTGTTAGCCACAGACTTTATTTAAGTGATTTAACTGAAATCCCATTGAGAAAAACCCATTGACTTTGGGACGAGGGAACCGAAACTGCTAAAATGCTTTTGGGTGTTTGCATACAAATTGATGTCATAGTTCCTCCACTCTTTAGGTACTCAAGATTAATATGATTTTGGTAAAAATGAGCATGTTATAACCCACTTTATTTAAACAAAGCAGAAATATGTATTTTTGAATATGTATAAATAGATTATCTAATGGTCTGAGGACTGAAGTTGGGAAACCCTGCTGTAGAATAAATTGGAGAGCTAAACTGTTTAAATAGTAACTGAAGCTATTTATTAATCTTTTTTTGTATTTAACATTTTGTTTTCCAGCCAAGAAGAGAAAGTCAGATAAGGTATTTTTACATTCTTTGAAACAACCTGTACACTTGGTAAGTCTGCTTTACTGTTATAGATTTTCTTTCTGCTCTTAGATGTTCTCTCACAATTGTAGACACAGGATCTAGGGCAAGCTAGCTGTAGCCTTAATATTTTTTAAAGGGTGTATACAGTTGCAATCAGAATTATTCAGCCCCCTGATTTATTAGCCCCCCTGTTTATTTTTTTCCCCAATTTCTGTTTAACGGAAAGATTTTTTTCAACACATTTCTAAACATAATAGTTTTAATAACTCATCTCTAATAACTGATTTATTTTATCTTTTACATGATGACAGTAAATAATATTTGACTAGATATTTTTCAAGACACTTCTATACAGCTTAAAGTGACATTTAAAGGCTTAACTAGGTTAATTAGGTTAACTAGGCAGGTTAGGGTAATTAGGCAAGTTATTGTATAATGATGGTTTGTTCTGTAGACTGTGGAAAAAATAAATAGCTTAAAGGGGTTAATAATTTTGACCTTAAAATGGGTTTTAAAAATTAAAAACTGCTTTTATTCTAGCCAAAATAAAACAAATAAGACTTTCTCCAGAAGAAAAAAATATTATCAGACATACTGTGAAAATTTCCTTGTTCTGTTAAACATCATTTGGGAAATATTTAAAAAAGAAAAAAAATCAAAGAGGGTTCAATAATTCTGATTGCAACTGTAATTCTTAACCACAGTTTCTATCAAAAAAATAATGTTTTTCTCACACTTGGATCTCTAATCCGTTCTGGACTCTAGCATACTATACCTGCCTTGTCCCTTTTTATGTTGTTTTCATTGCTTTTATTTGCATATCCTGATTGTAGGCTAATGTTTGTCTCATCTCTCTGAACAGAATCCAAATTCACCAAGAAGATCCAAATCCATGAAACATAAAAATGGTATGTATTTCATTCAAAGCAAATGGACTGTGTGGAATATAAAACAGTATATTAAACTTTAAGGCCCTCATATACTGAGTTGTTTTCCATTTTTTACTTGGGGTAAAAAGAATTTCAAAAGACCCGAGCAGCAGATTTTAGATGAATATGTGAAAATTAGTGGTGGGCTGTTACCGCCGTTAACCCGCTGTGTTAACGCGGCGCTCTTGTCGGGCGATTAAAAAAATATATTGCTGTTAATCTATTCTCAAAGTTGGGTTGGGAGCTGGGTCTATTTTACGCAAGCTATGCTGACTTTCACCTTGATATTTTAGCGCGGATGTATACCTGGCAGAATTGCACTGTAGGTGGCGAGAACAAGTCTTCGAACCTGTGTGTATTCCTACTGTGAAATTACCACATCAAATGTGACGTGCTAACATGGATGCAGTTTACTAGAGTGAATCTGATTAATGTTAGTCCACATCTAACTAGCAGGCACCTGTAGAGTTATGCGTTCAAGTAAAACATATACAATTAAATGGACCGGGTGCTTTTTAAAATGAATCATGATGAATAGACAATAATCTAATAAAGGTGTTTACGTGAAGTGCTTTCATGTAAGAGTTTCCTGTAATTTTGGGTGACTTTAACTGCAGTTCGGCAGTTTCACATTCACTTATGAACATTTCGTTCATGCCCCTGTGACAAACTGGGGTATTAGACGAAAATACGGAGTAAGGACTGGTGAGAGTGTTATGGAATTTAATAACGCACACCAAATGGAAAGAAAAAACTTCCACATTTTGCTGTGTGTGTGTGTGTGTGTGTGTGTGTGTGTGTGTGTGTGTGTGCGCGCGCGGTCCTTTACTGACAGCCGTGTGTGTAGATCTTGTCAGAAAATATGGCAAAGTCCTACATGGCGGTACAAGTTTGATTGCGGTGTTTACTTCAATAAAGCCACTAATATCTGCAAACTCCACGTCTTAATTCCATTTCTGTTTAGTTCAGTTATGACTTTAGTTGGATTAAGGTCATCAAAAATCGCTGTTTGGAGCTTATGTAGGCCTAAAGTTCAAAATTCATGTTTAACTGAATAAACCGTTAGTAAACACAAGCACATCTTATTAAACATAATTTATTTTCATCACCAATTATCATTGTAGAACAGTTTCTCAAGCAGTTTGTGATGCATTTTGGAAACAGGAGATGAGCCCCTAATCTAATGTGCCACCTGGCTTGAGAAACCCGTTCTCAAAGACTTACTTTTAGTCATTATTTGGGTAGCACACATATTCTGAATGCCTTTGGCAGAATTCAAATGAGCCATTTTAATCTAGATTAATTCCAAGATTACATTGAGTTTAATCTAGATTTAAAAAAATAATCTATGCCCACCTATAGTGAAAATATGTAAAAATGTGCTGCATGCTTTTCTCTCAGTAACAAAATATGCATATAAAAACAATGACAACATATAGAGAGCAGAAGTTCACAAAGAATCTGAGCATAACAGATTTTGCAGTCAAGTGATATTCCAGTTTGTTCATGCTTTCACTCTCCTCTGACCCTGACAGACTGAACAGGAGAGATGAACCGAAGAAGATTTCCACGTCAAAAAAAGCAGAGTCTCCGAGCACACCTCTAATCACCGCGGGTCAGTGGTAGTTTGACGGTGTTTACCAGCGGGAACAAACTTTTCTGGAAAGTGTTCTTTGCCATTCATTTTGGCCTGATTTTCTTTGAGATTACATAATACCTCTTTGTTATTGGATATTTGCTTGAAGTATATCGGGGCTTTTAGGGGCCATTCACATAGAACGTGTTTGTAAGTTGAAAAGCAGGTGGTGTTATGGTGAAAAAAAGTTTTTTTTTTGAGTAAGCACTTTATCTTGAGCATCACAGATTTAAAATGCCATGTCAAGCATGTGACAATGCAAAAGTGCAATGCTCAAACACATCCACCTAGTGCATGTTTACTTAAAAAAGCAATGTAATTGCAGCGTGTACTGTGTGAACGGCCCCCTTTTGGTGCATTTCAAATGTTCAAGGTCAATTTTAAAGCTTTACGTGTTCGTATAAACATGTAAGCTAGGGCTGCACAGTATATTTAAATAAGATCGATATAGCCATGTGGCTTAGTGCAGTTCTCAACTGTGCAGGCTACACTTTAAAGGAACACTCCACTTTATTTGGAAATAGCCTTATTTTACTTAGTTTAACTCCTCTGGAATTAATGCTAGTCTCTTCTGTAGTTGCATTGTGTTTTAAGACTGACAGAAAATGAAATGCTTTTTTCTAGCTATGTAGATATGAATAGGAGCTATAGTCTCATTTCAGCGTAATAATGGGAACTATTTTCAACCATTGCATTGTATCATTGGACCTGCTGCAGCCATAATACGTCAGCAAAGTTCCTTGATCATTATGCTGGAATGAGAGTATAGTTCTAGGCCATATTGACCTAGAAAATAGCAACTTTCATTTTTCATCAGTCTTACAGTACACAATGTAAATAAAGAGTCAAGCGTTAAATAGGAAATTTATTAAATCTTTTTTTCTGAAATTTGAGCGAAATGCTAATGGTCTAATTTGATTCAATGATCTATGCTAAGCTAAAAGTGCTCCGACACATCTAGAGATTGGCTGAATGGATTTAAAAATGGTAAAATTCGACTGTTTAACACTTGGTAAATTGTAAAATGAGTCTGTTTCCAAAAACAGTGAGTGTTGCTTTAATTACATATACACTGATGAGACAAAACATAATGACTGGTCATAGGTTTATAGAAAATCTTTGACCATTTCCCAGTCTACGTAAGTGAATAATTAAATTATTAAAGTGTAGGTTGCAGAATATATTGACAGAAAAGAAATCTGAGCATCTTAAGATCAAGTTGTAATAGCATGGCAACAGAGACTATATAGACACAAAGCCAGAGCTTTCCCTATCATCATCTCAAGAACTACTAATACCAACCATGTATTATACATGCCAGACCAGTATGTGATGCAGTAATTCATCCACAGAGATGCACTAAAAACTGGGAAGATGATTTGGAGCATGTGTATAAACATTGCAGTTAAGTTCATTGCTGTTATACTGTGCTGCAGTGACTGACTAAGGCAGAGGTGACGTCATTTCAGAAAATTTACGGATCGGCTATACACGTGAACACGAAAGGTTATTGTTTTCAGATTTAAAAAATAGTATTTTGAGGATCCCAAAACACTGAATTTATCTGGACAAACCAGGGATACAATTAATTATTTGTACATATAAAGCTAAACGCATCTCAGAGTGCATGGGAAATGAGTTTGAGTAACCAAGTTACTCTGCATGACTTCTGGTTTGCTGCTTTCTGGTTAGCAGTTTACGTTTCAAGGAGGGACCAACCACAAACTGACGACAACGTGTGGGACATCCAAAACTGTCTTGATATACAAGAGCAATGAAGGGAATTCCACCTTGTACAAACCAACTCTATGTTTACAAATCGCACAGTATTTTGATATTCGGGCATCATACTTTACAGCATATGGAGCTGTATAGTCTTGAGTTCCTGCAACGTTACAAGAACCTACAATGGGCATGTGAGTGTCAAAACTGGACCCCTTAAAAAAGACCACAAGCTGTTTGGAAACCCTCTTTGCTTAAAATTTCTTCAAAATACTAATGTTCCTGGTGGAAATTGCCTCTTTCGACAGGATAATGCCCTCTGCCAGCCTGCACAAATTGTCTAGGAATGGTCTGAAGAGCAAGCTGGAAAGTTCAAGATGTTTATTAAACTCCAGTTTCCCCAGATCTCACTCCAGTTGAGTTGATCAACATATTCAATATATGGCGGCTTCCCAACAGGAGGGTCTTGTAGAGTCCGTATTGCGTTTGGTTGGTGCTGTTTTACCAGCACAGTAAGAACCACATGTTTATTAGGCATGCGTTCCTGATATTTTGACTCATCAGTGTATGTGCATTATTTTCAGAGTGAATTGCGTCATTTCCGCGTATATATACTGTGGTTCTAAGTCTCAGAATGGCTTGGGTGATTTGCGTGATCTGTGACCTGCGTGAACATAAGTGAATACTTCGTGCCTTTACTCTGAAACAGAAAAACTGAATATTGCAATGCCATTTTTTTTCTCCAGTATTGTGCAACCCTATTCTTAGTGATAGTGTGTTAAAGGGATAGTTCACCCAAAAATGAAAATTACCACATTGTTTATTCTCCCTCATCTGGATTTAAACCTAAGTTTCTTTCTTATGTTGAATAAAAAAGATGTTTTGAAAACTGCTGGTACTCATTGACTTCCATAGCAAGAAAAATAAAATACAGTGGAGGTAAAAAAAAGTGTCAGCTACCAGCATTTTTCATAACATTTTTCAACAAAAACAAATAGGTTTGTATCAAATGAAATGTGAGATTTTCATTTTTGGGTGATAATTCCTTTAAAGGAACACTTTTTTTTTTTTTGGAAATATACTCATTTTATACTCCTTTTACTCAGTTGTGTTTTATCATTTTTGAATCCATTCAGATGATCTACAGGTCTGGAGAGAGCACTTTTAGCTTAGTTTAAGCATAGATGATTAAGTCAGATTAGACCATGAGCATCTCGCTCAAATTTCAGACAAGAGCTTTGATAATTGTCCTGCTGAAAGCTTGACTTGTTTGTATTTACATCGTGTACTAATACTGATGGTAAATCAAAGTTGCAGTTTTTAAAACCGATAAGGATAGGAACTTCTGATTCCAGAGTAATAATCAAGGAGCTTTGCTGCTGCATGCAACCAGCACATTGATATTACGCACTTCTTTTAGCTATTTATCTAGCTGGGCACTATTTTCAGATGCTGCGTTATGTTATTGTGCCTGCTGCAGCCGTGGTACAGCAGCAAAGTTCCTTGATTATTACGCTGGAACAAGACTATAGTCCTTCGCCATATCTGTTTAGAAAAAAGCAACTTTCCTTGACCACCAGTCTTAGTATGTGATGTAATTACATAAGACTTGAGCTTTACATAGGTAACTTTTATTTTTTTTTGTGAAATGCTAACGGTCTAATCTGATTCAATGTTTTATGCTAAGCTAAGCTAAAAGCGCTCCCGCCAGACATGGAGATTGTCTGAATGGCTTAAAAAATAATTAAACTCGACTGTTTAAGTCTAGGGGTTTAGCAAAAATAGCCCACTTTCAAAAAAAAAGTGGAGTGTCCCTTTAACAGTTGTTCGGTATTGATTAAAAAAAAAAAGTAGACAGAATGAACTGCCTGGTGAATTGTTGTTGTATTGAAACTTTGCTGGATCTTAAGCAACATGTGGAGAACCAGGACAGTTCCAGCGTGTTGCTAAGAGACGAGACATTTTCTCGGTAACACTTTGGGTAGCCGACGTCACTCACTACCCACAGTGCCACATGGTTTACTTTATCACAGGGTTGTGAGAACAGAATTATGCTCATCTATTGAGACGTGGACTAACTCTTCTGTAATTCAGTTTACATTAGTTTCTTTTTAATAATCTTCAGAAATGTTTGCACAATCTCTCATATCTTACACATGCAGCTTTGATGGCTGCTTTCTGAAAACAATGACACATCTAGGATAGAGGAACTTGCACGATGCTCACGATGCTCAGGGAGGGAGTTAAAACTCTTCATCATATCGTAGACGCTGGGCCAGTTGAGCACTCCCATGACTTAAGGTGCAGGATTTTTATTTTACTTTCTCAATAATGCATTCTTATATTTAATCTCTCATTCTGGGGGGGGATCTTGAAACTGTTAAAAATGAAATTGTTGAAGATTAATATCAAAGAATCATGAAAATAAATGTAATGTGTGAACTGTTACCCATCAGGAAATTATGGAGAATTTTTGGAGAATCATGATCCAGTATTTTTTTCTCTTTTTTTTTTCTTTTTTTTTTTCTGTAGTTCGATAGCCAAAGTGTGGTACAGCTGTACTATATTATGTCACTAGTTTTATAGCAAATGATCATACTACTATTTTTTTTTCAATACTAATTTATTGGACACAATGAGAACAAAGCGTGGCATAGATCTCCAAAAAGATGAATTAATTAATTGGGTTATTTTATTATTATTATTATACTTTTTTTATGTATTAGATGTTTACAGTCTATGATGTCTTGTGCAGTCTCACTTTGTTTGTAACTGTGTGTGTACATATATAAATATATGACTAGGTGAAAGTTGCTGCTATTCTGACCATGAGCCATACGCTTATGGCAATGTCATCTATGTAATAAAAGATCTCTGAACCTGCTTTGTGTGTGTGCTGCAATTTTTTTTTTCTATGATTTTTTTATTGGGAGAGATAGGGAAAATGGATCTGCTCGCATACTTTTAGTCTTTAAAATCAATGTAGAGAAATTTAAAGCGTTTAAAGTATTAAAAGTCTTAAATGCTATTTTGCAAGGTATTACAATTTACATCATTTTTGATTATGTAATTGTACGCTGAAGTTTGCCTGAATATAAATCTGCGAATATCAGGATGCTGTGTAGTTTATGAAATCAATAAAATAGATAGATTTGACATCATGCTGCTTTGCTTACTGCAGTAACCAAGGCATCATTATTATTTCTGCAGTTATATAGGCGCAGACCTGCTGAATTAGCTGGATTCATTCATTCATTTTCTTTTCGACTTAGTCCCTTTATTAATTTTGGGTCGCCACAGCGGAATGAACCGACAACTTATCCAGCACATGTTTTTACGCAGCGGACGCCCTTACGCAGCCGCAACCCAACACTGGGATACACCCATATACTCTTGCACACACACACACACATACATACACTATGACCAATTTAGCTTATTCAATTCACCTGTACCGCATGTGTTTGGACTGTAGGGGAAACCGGAGCACCCAGAGGAAACCCACACCAACACGGGGAGAACATGCAAACTTCACACAGAAATGCCAACTGACCCAGCTGGGGCTCGAACACCGACCTTCTTGCTGTAAGGCGGTTGTGCTACCCACTGCGTAGCTGGATTTAATAATTTTTTATTCTGTATATGAATTTTTAGATTAGATTCAACTTTATTGTCATCACACATGTACAAGTACAAGGAAATGAAATGCAGAATGATGTTTTGGATTAGTTTCTTACATTAATATTCAGTAAATATACTATAACTTAAAATCTTTCCAGTATTTCTGGTTGAAACCTAAAATTTGTTTGCTTTATTTATAGAGCACATAAAAAAAAACAGATGTTGACCACAGTGCTTTACAAAACGACCAGCATACAAAATCTATATCTATCTATCTATCTATCTATCTATCTATCTATCTATCTATCTATCTATCTATCTATCTATCTATCTATCTATCTATCTATCTATCTATCTATCTATCTCTTTTTTTTCTTTTATAAATATTTCCCAAATGATGTTTACGAGCAAGGAAATTTTCACAGTATGTCTGATAATATTTTTTCTTTCTGAAAAAGTCTTATTTGTTTTATTTTGGCTAGAATAAAAGCAGATTTTAATTTTTTAATAACCATTTTAAGGTCAAAATTATTACCCCTTTAAGCTCATTTTTGCGATTGTCTACAGAACAAACCCTTTATGTTTTGAAATGTGTTGAAGAAAATCTCTTTTTTTAAACAGAAATTTTAATAATTCTGACTTGAATTGTGCTTATGAGAAAAAATGGAGACCACTTAATCACCAGTTTGTTTTGTTTTTTCATTCTAGAACAAAGGTGCAATGTTTTTTTTTTTTGGTATAATTACAATTAGCCTAATTTCCCTTCATTTGATCTTACAGCAAATGAAAGCATTTGGTTTTTCTGACCAAATGTAATTTTCTGCAAACAAGAAAAAAAGAAATGTTCTTAATGCATTTTTTTTTAAGTTACTGATTATTTTTAAAGGAAATGTTCACTGATCTTAAGTGAAAACATCTTTCAATACAATAAGCATAATAATTATACATGTATTAATCATTTATATGCTGGAACAGTTATGACATCAATGTTAATATGAGAAACGGTTTAAACGCCCCTGTCCCCATGTCTCAAACAATGTATTATAATGTATATACGATATTATAAATGTATAGTTGCTAAGAGTGTTTTGAGTAGTTATAGGTTCAGTTGTTTACTTGGTAAAGCTGAATCGTTTCAGTCTTGAGTCTTTGTAAACAGTAAAGCCCGCCTTCCTCTCAGTATTGACACTGACGAGTGTTGAGTAAGACTTGCCTGAAATGACACTTTAAAACTTTTTGTCAGCAACGACTAGAGTAACATTTAAAAGTGAACAAGGATCCACACAATACACGAACGAGCTTTATTCCCGTATCCTTCGAAACAAAATATCTGTGTATATACAATGTACATTAGCCATTACTACTGTACGTAATATATTCATAGTTCATAGATAAAACTTTCGCTGTAACAGTTAGTGGATTTCAAGCGAAAGTTATTTGGCAACCCGGAGAGAGGGAGGAGATCTATGAAGCCACACACACACACTGATAACTACAGATTGGTCAAGCTCTTAAAATGTTGTTGAGAGGCAACCACTATGATAAATGGGGGTTTGACAAGCTTTAGAGGAAGAGAAATGACACGCTCCACCGACATCGATCGACAGTTACACAGACGCTGAAGAATATACCGATTTGTGAACGCGATGTGCTCACGCGTGACTTTGCCGGACGCTTCTCAAGTAACTCAGTAACTGTTTTGATTTGTTTCCTAGCAATTATTAGCGTTGAAAATCATCAAACATGGCTTCGAGATCGGGTTTCTCGGTCAACCCCAGTACCCCAATAAACCCCGGGATGAACCCCATGAACCCGGGTCACAGCAGCGCCCCGAGAATGCCAGCATTGCCGATGAATTCACCCTACAGAGGGATGAGCAGCACCCCGAACCAGTACCACCAAGTAAGTGACGAAAACTACTCTTTATTTGTTCTGTGGCGCGTTTAGCACCACGCCATGGCTCCAGTCTTCACTTCTTCATATAGGAAGTGTCATTAGATCAGCAACTCCGGCGATTTAATAGCATATTTACGACTTTAAATATAGACAGAAAATAAGACAAGGGTTATTTTATACAAATAATGCAAAGAAACTGACCTACATTTTTTAATAAGCACTTTAGTAAGACCCACGAAGAACAAACAGCTACTTCCGCATTTTAGTCTCAAGATAACGCGATTTAGTAACCCAAGTTTACCTGCGCTTATTTAAATCTACATGGCTTTACTACAAATAAACCAAAGGTTGAAAAATATAAATCACAAATGAACATTTGATTTGTTATTCTGTCTATTATTAAACCACTGTATTTGAGCGTATAACCTAACTGCGGTTATACAAATTGTAAGTAATTCGTAAAAAGAAAGATAACACTGTTACCAGTACAATAAAACCAGGGTAAAATTTCGTAAAGGTGCAAAAACACGTTCAGCTTCTCACAAATATTGTATTTTGTCATACAGCATACGATTTCGTTTGCCAATTTTGCATATCATGTGCAATAATGAAACTATAATATCTAAATCCTTCAATATGTAGTATTCATTCATTATTCAATGATAGCATGATACTGCTCAAACTTGTTAAAAAGGTTTTACAACTTTTGATTTAATATTTTATTATTAAATGAAAAGGTTAACCCTTACTAAGGTCAGTAAAGCTTTTAAAAATACTTATGTTGTTAATTGTTTTTATAAAATGCTACCATATTATAAACTGATTCTGTATATTTGAAAGTGGGCATGGGACAATAACCATTTTCACGATATACCGCAGTTTTGGAAAAGTCAAGGTTTTATAACCGCCAACATTTGCTATACTGTTTTTTAGAGCAACAGTATCTCCAGCACATAAGATATCCAAAGATGTCTTTGGATTGTGTTTTTGAAACAAATAAAGACAGCAGAAGTCAATGATTCATTTTAATTATTTAGTCTGACATGTTTACTGCTCCAAAATATTATACAAATTTCTCAAAATAAAATATTTTGTTTTCAAAGGGAAAACGTTGTTGTTTTTCATCCAGACATTTAAAAAAGAACATATTTTCGAGATAGAGGTAAAGTTGGTTTTATATTCGAATATTCAGACATTCTCCTTAATAATATAATTTCATTAAAGTATTCTTTGCAAATTGTAAATGGGGAAATCATATAAGCAGCCAATGATTATCAAAGTACAACATTGTTTACAGTCAATCAGATAGTGTTAATGTTGTTTTGAAGTCATACTTGCATGCTAATTCTGATCGAATATTCAAATTAACATGGTAAACAATATAGAGACCTCTAAATGAACGAATGTGCGAATATAAAATCAACTTTACTTCGTTATTTTAGAGCAGTAATCGCAATACCGTGAAACCATGATTTTTTTTATCCAATGTTATCATACCATCAGAATCTTATACCAACCCATGCCTATTTGTAAGTCATTCTTTAGTCATAAAGTTTAACTGAATGTTTGTCTGCTCTTTGTGAGTGTCAAAAGTTGTAATGCTCAAATCCGACAATAATGTACAGCGACCAAGTATGCCACTCAACCGAGGAATGCCAATGGGGGGCATGGGGTCTATTGGTTCCCCTCTGCCTGGTCCATCATATAGTGGAGCCATGCCTATGCGACCTGGAATGCCGCAATCTGCAATGGACCCAACCCGAAAGAGACTCCTGCAACAGCAGCCTGGAGGTCTTATGGGCCAGAGAAGAGGGTTAGTAAAATTTTAGTTATTTATTTTCTCATATGGACTGAAATGAAAGACCCCATGTGCTTACAGCAAAGTTCTTTATAATTAATTTGCTTAGAAATAAACATTCAGTTAAGGATGCACCGATATGAGTTTTTTTTGGCCGATATTGATAACTGATAACTCTTTAAGAGTTGGAGGCCGAAAACTGATATACTATAACCGATAAATATAAACATTTAAATATGTGATATTTTTATACAATAAACAGCTGATTTTATTTAAACTTCATAAAAGTTTAAATTGGTCTTATGAACTGAGTAGCCTACTCAAAGCAAAAAAGCAATATTTTCCAAAATTGCAAGGTGATTATATACATACATATTTTCAAGATTTTGCATAAATCAGCATGCCAAAATAAAGTATCTCCTTTTCTTTGCATAAAAATAATGTTAAATAACAAAATGGGATTTAATTAACAGGTAAAATAAATATATTGACATAAAATGAAAATGAAAGAACTGAGAACTGAAACCAGCTCAAATGTTTTTGAATAAAATGTGTTACATTAATATACATATGTACAAATATGTAATGTCCGAAAAGTGTTTTGAGAGGTTTAGTTTATATTTGTTGACAGGATCAATGCACATTAATAAACATTACTGTAAAATGTGCCAGAATTAGCCAAGAATGGCTATTTTTCATCTGTAGACCCCTTACAGAATGTTAAAAGGTCACACCAAAAATAGAAGCACAGCATAATAACATAGAATACACCATCATGTATAGAATGCAATAAAAAAAAACAGATTGATGGCAGCAGAAGAGGACAAAAAAAACAACAACAGTACAAGTCTCAAGAATACAGTACTAATGCTGACAATGCTGATTTGTCAATAACCAATTTTTAAAAAGGGCCACGAAACCCCCCTATCTCAGCAGGGTGTTTTCACACCTCTAGTTTGGAAAACGTCAGGAAAGTGGGTGTGTCCAGCTCTAACTACATAGACAGTTGTTTAACTGTATTGTTTTTTCATAACATAAAATGTAATCGTAAGCTTGGCAAGTAGTTTTGGAGAATTTGATGTTTCCCCATTCAAACAGAATGCCTGAGCATACCGCCCCATGGATATGTACACTAGATATTGCATATGGACCCTGAGCATGCATCAATTGTGCCGCCACATTTGTACAGGGCTCCCACGACAAATGTCATTCAACCGCACGAGTTAAGACAGTGTGCCAATGTGAAGATGCTGGACTTTAGCGCTGTGCACAGTGTAGTAACAAGAAAACAAAGCACAAAGGCAGAACATTTCATTGTTTTTTAAGTTATAAATTTTGTGCAAAACAAGTAATGTTATTGATGATAATGCAGTCACTTACTGCATTCACCATAAGGCAAAGTAACACCAACTGCACTAAATACCAGGCTTATGCTAGTTTTGTTGAATAAAATAAGCAAACGATGAAAAAGAAATATGACAACAAGACGCTGCGGTGCCAGAAACGTGTGTTATTGTCGGCTAATTACTTGTGAATGAGTCGTTTATAACGGGGATTCATTCACAAACGAATCGCTCCCTCTATTAGAATGAGAAGTGAAGGCAGGCAAGGAGGTGTGTTTCAGGACATGGATTAGATCAAATTTAACAGGGAGGGAGATAATACATTTCCATGCACACAAACACACGCTCTTTGTCGACAATGCCCGTGCGGTCACTTATCCATCGATGTAGGAAAGTGATGTTAAATTATAATTTTCGACATTTGAAAAAAAATATTTGCATACTGACCAGCGGGAAAACTCCCAATCACAGATATATGTATATATGTGTATATCTCTAGCTCTGCATAGCTACAATCCTCCATTGCACCTTGGTCCCACATTCATTTCAAAGGAGCGCTGCACTGTACTAAAATGGTGGCTCTATTGACACATTCCTTTCAATAGGCAACAACAGCATAGGCGACATCTAATGTAAATATCTATGCATACCGCCTGAGAGACGTTTCAAAGATGGCCGCCGAGTGAAATGACCTACCTGAAAGGGACTTTGGTATTAATAATCTTGTACAGCATTTTTTTATCATGGATGCACATTTACTAATGCATTATTAAACCTTAAGTACATACGTTAATGCACTGTAATCAAGTAACGGGCAACTTTTATTTTTATTAACTAACGTTAACAAATGGCTGCATGGTGGCGCAGTGGGTAGCATGTTCGGCTTACTGCAAGCAGGTCGCTGGTTTGAGCCTCGGCTGGGCCAGTTGGCGTTTCTGTGTGGAGTTTGCATGTTCTCCCTGTGTTCGCGTGGGTTACCTCCGGGTGCTCCGGTTTCCCCTACAAGTCCAAAGACATGCGGTACAGGTGAATTGGGTGGGCTAAATTGTCCATAGTGTGTGTGAATGAGTGTGTATGGATGTTTCCCAGTGATGGGTTGCAGCTGGAAGGGCATCCGCTGTGTAAAATATATGCTGGATAAGTTGGCGGTTCATTCCACTGTGGCGACCCCAAAATAATAAAGGGACTAAGCTGTAAAGAAAATGATAAACGTTAACAAAGATAAACAAATACTGTTGTAGATGTATTGTTCATTGTTTGTTTATGTTAATAAATACATTAGCTAACACTAATTAACAGACCATTATTTTAAAGTTTTACCCTTTTTTCCACACTTTTTTACAGTTGGGAGTTGGTTTTAAACTAGTAAAAACATTCACATTTATAGCCAAAATAATTATTAAATAAACCAAAATATTGAATAAAGCAGATTTAATGAAATTAGTCAGCGTTTATGCTCAGTCATATTTAGGAAATATCCATAATTTTAAAATGTTTATTAAAAAATAAATCTTGTGAGGAAGAATTTGTTGGGAATTGGTTGGATACGATTGGTTAAGAATAACTGCTGCGTACAATTCTCCAGCACTTTAAACTGTGCAGTCAGTAATTGAAATAATATTTGAACATATGTCCGTGTTGAGTCATGTTTTTACACATCTGCTCCACATTTTCAGAATGAAGAGGCGTAAGATGGCTGACAAAGTCCTCCCACAGAGGGTGAGTTTAGCCAGAGTAGTATAAATCAGTTTTTTTTTTCTGTGTGTGTGATCCTAAAGTGCATAGTTTCTCATAGTTTTGTTGTTCTTCAGATCAGGGATTTGGTCCCAGAGTCTCAGGCATACATGGACCTTCTGGCCTTTGAAAGAAAACTGGACCAGACCATTGCTCGCAAACGCATGGAGATACAGGAGGCCATCAAAAAACCCATTACGGTAGATGTATTCAATTGGAGTATGAATACAGACTTAAAGTTTGATTTTGTTTATGATAAAGCAATAGTTCATCATATACTTTAGTTTGTTTGTTTTTTCTTTTTGTTCTGTGCAACAAAAAATGACATTTTTACAGGACGTTGGTAACCAAACAGAAGCATATATGGCTTTACAAAGACCCGAAGTTGAGTAAATGATGAGAGAATCTACCTTTTTCTTTGGACCAACATAAAAAAACTAACCAATTTGTTTAACCCGTTCATTAACTAGCCTATTTTGAAAACACATGCAAATAGAAAAAACACCAGCAAATTAAGAAAACATCTTCATTGGTTTGACAGAAAGTGTTGCAAATTCTCACAATGCAAACATAAATGGAAAACTCACTGCAAAACCTCACAACACATGCACATTTTAATATAAAACAAGTTAGCACGTTGTATTTGTATTATGTTGTCCTTTCCAGCATTAGCCTACTAATAATAGACCTGAATAATTTTGTAAAAAAAAAGTGTTATCTGCAATTTATTTTGACCTCGTTGTTACAATTAATAAAGCATTGCTAATTTATTTAAATTAACCTAGAAATTATATTTAGTTAAGGATATTAAGTTAATGGCTTCACGGCGGCGCAGTGTGTAGCACGTTCGCCTCACAGCAAGAAGGTCGCTGGTTTGAGCCCCAGCTGGGTCAGTTGCGTTTCTGTGTGGAGTTTGCTTGTTCTCCCCGCGTTCGCGTAGGATTCCTCCGGGTGTTCCGGTTTCCCCCACAAGTCCAAAAACATGGTATAGGTAAATTGGGTAGGTTAAAATGTTCATAGTGTATGTGTGTGAATGAGTGTGTATGGATGTTTCCCAGTGATGGGTTGCAGCTGGATGGGCATTCGCTGTGTAAAACATATGCTGGATAAGTTGGCGGTTCATTCCGCTGTGGCGACCCCAGATTAATAAAGGGACTAAGCCGAAAAGAAAATGAATGAATGAAAATTAAGTTAATCTAGCTATTTTATAATAGTAGCGTTTCAGAGTTAATCGTCAGGTTATTTAGACTGATAATGTGCAAAAGACAAAGGAATCTTGTAACGAAACTTTAAATAATGTGTTACTTTATTATTTATGATTTAGATGGGGTTTTTTTGTTATTTTGTTGTATTTTATATATGGTTTATTTTTTTTAATAATTCAAGTTGTTTGGGGACTTTAATTATGACATCAAAAGCTTACCAGATATGTAACGCATGTAGTAATGAATAGTGGTTTAACAGATCCCAAATCTGCAGTTCGGATCACACTACGGTTTTTTAGTCATGGATCGGATCAGCAAAAAAGTGAGGAGACAAATGGCATTTGCTTTTCATTTTATATAAAAATATTACTGCAAAAAAATTGGTTTTAACAAACAGAACTTAGAACCTGTAATGTTTATAAAAATAAAAATCAAGAAAGAACCAACTGAAAAAAGAAAAGTATTCAATATGAAATATAATCTTTGCTACTGTTGCTGATGATGCTAAATATAGAAATCTAACATCTTGTACAACAGATCATATTTATCTTCAAATAATGATTCAACAATTCACTCATAAAATGTCATGTTTTATTATACTGTAGGTGTATTATTTTTGAAAACCTATTCAGTGGCATAATTTTGATGGTTGTTTGTCGCCATCTGTTGGTTACACAATGTAATTGCTTTTACCAGCGTCATGTTTCATTAAACGATGATTTGTTGGGGCGGTGGATAGCAGAGGACTGTCGCAGATGAAAGTGAGCGGGGCGGAGGTGTCGCGGGCGAAAGTGAAGAGGGTTGGGGAGTCGCGGAAGAAAGTGAAAGTGAACAGCGGACAGGTAGGAGAACAGTTGAGGAGGGGGATCAGTAAAATGAGGTGCTGGATCCGGCGTGTTCTGGCACAAATTAAGCCCTGGTCCCACCACAACTTTTCCTGTCATCATTATATCTTACAGGGAAGCCAAAATGCTTTCATGCACGCGATTTGAATGACACGGGAGGTGATCTCTGCAATGGTTATAAATGTTCAAAATAAATTATTAATCCGCGGGTCACGTGCGTTCCGAACTGTGAGTTGTGATCCATATGGATCACGGATCAACAGTGATCCGTTTCACCCCTAGTAATGAATGTAAAGCAAAGCACACCAAGCATGGAACGCTATGTGAAACACGGTAAACAAGGCACAGGTATACGGCTGCTTCACGGATATCCCGTTCATGAGTTTTAGCTCCTGGTTTAAGGGAAAATAAGTTCTTACGGTGATTCATGATGAAATGATGCGTAATAATTCTTTGGAGTGTGACCAACAAATGAATCCTGAACCATCAGTTAAAGACTTAATCATCTTTTAACCAGGACACTACAATATTCATAAAATGTATTCATAAAATGAGTCAGTTATTATTATGTACTTAATATGTCTATACACTTTGTTCTACCTCACCTAGCAAAAACGCAAGCTGAGGATCTACATTTCAAACACCTACACGCCTGGCAAGCCAGAGGGCGAGGAGGCTGAAAAAGTGTCATCCTGGGAACTTCGAGTGGAAGGCAAACTCCTGGAGGATGTACGTAACAACTTTCATTGTGTTTGTTTGTTGGCATGGATATGAGCTGGGAGTAGGTTTGAACATCAAGCAGTGAACTAGACCTATCGCAATTATTAAATTATCGTCTAATTGCTGTTATTAAATCTAATCATGGTTGTTTCAGATGACTGCAATTCCTTAAATAGCCACAAGGGCTAAGACATAAACCAAAATACCAAACGCACATGCCTTTTACTTTCACTTTCACCATATTACGAGACTGCTTGTGTAAATTGCATTTGTACAGCATTTTTGTACTAATAACTCATTAAAACGTAAAACACCAGCAATGCTAACAACTTGTTGAGAAAATTTAAGCAAATAGCTAAAGTAGCTGTTCAGGAGCTAATCTTATTAACATGTTCTTTTCTGTTCTGTGCTGTCCTGTGTGTTACATGTGCTCAGTGCCATTTTGTTTTTTATTATATTTACTAGAGGTGTGAACCTACACTGGTCTCACGGTTCGGTTCGGTTGCGATTATAATGCCATCGATTCGGTTCAATTCGATATCTCGGGCGCATCATGGTGCATTGACGATGCTTTCCATACACAATTTTATATTTTACTTTACAGCACAGCAATTCTTGTATTTAAATGTATAAATCTATTTATATTTATTTACTATTTGCAATACAATTCTGTCCTTTAATACAAACAGTAAGATTTATAAACTGTACCGTAAAAAATTCGTACATGCACAGAACAGCATGAGCATTTATAGCAAATAAACAAATATAAATAGCCCGCTCACTTTCTGAGCCTTGTCTAGCAAGTTTTACACCCCTTTGATTGGTCACATGCTCAACAGAAAGGGCTGCGATTGGCTCTAACACATCTGGCTCTGTTCACCAGTGATAAACCCTGGTGAACGGCAGCGGCGATCAAAGCTGATCCATGATAGAGACGGTGGAGAAAACTCACTCAGCAGACACGCGCTCGTGTCTGTATCCAGAAGTATCGCTGTAACAGCCAAGAAGAGAGGAAAAGTCCCGCCAGCAGGTCAAGTGGGCCACAGTGAGAAAGAGAAATGGAGTTTACTTTAATTTTCTCAATCGCAGTGCTTCTAATAGAGGCTTCTGCTGTTCAGTGTCCGTGGCTACGTTTCCATCCACCTATTTTTATTCGCATTTTGGATATGCGCATAAAAAAACAGTTGATGGAAACGCCATGATGTGCATAAATTTAGAAAATGTGCATAAAATTTGTATGTGCATAACTGAGTAGGATAAACTTTTTATACAACAAGAAAAAAAAGCATTAACTATGCTGGAAACACATTTACCGCACAAATTCCAGTACCAGCTTTAAAAAAAAAGGTCATGTGATTTTGTTATAAGAGATCATTGGATGATAAAAATGTGTGTAAATGGACAAACCAGCAGGCTGAGCACACTGTAAACCATCGGAAATGTTGTTTTGATCATTCTAAAATGTCTTAATGTTTAAGTATCAGTGTTATTATATTATTAATGACCTCCAAAATCAAGAGCGTCTGTGCTCCGCGTCTGACACCTTCAAACGCCACTGCTTGTCAGGATTGCCTTTTGAGGCACAAGTCATTTATTAAATGAAGAAAAGATTGACGCATTTTCTCCTACTGCAGCAAATTCAGTTATTACTGTTTCATATTTGGTGCCATTTAATTAGGAAGAGACGATTTTGTTCTCTTTGACGTGTTGGACGGAAACGCTGCTTTATTCGCACATCTTTTATCCGATAATCCAGTTTTGCGCATAAAGTTCATTTGCATTTTTGGATGGAAACATAGTTAGTGAAAGACTGTCCAGCAAACACCCACGCAGTAAAGTTGTGCAGAGTTTCTGCGTTTTTTAAGTAGTTGGAGCATTGTAAATACTCGCTCTTGCCTCCCTCGCCATAGTAAGTTACGGCAACAGCGCATATGAGATAAATGACGTGATTACATAATAACCAGTTATGATTATTACTGAACCGATATCGAATTGTCCACGTCTGCATCGCGGTGCACCAAAAAAAACAATTAATTTTGACACCCCTAATATAAACATTATATTCATGTATTTGTTAATTTGTTGTGATTGCTTCTAACTTAATGAAAATGCAGTACAATAACAGTCTAACATGCAAAATGACAACTTACAATTAATCTCAATAATATGTTTTTTAATAATTAAAAAGCATGACAAATCCCCATAAATAAATCTAATATATGGAAATGTATGAAAAAACACGTTTAAAATAAAAGTTCATTTATAAGTTGCATATATTTAACATATATTTAAAAATATAGCAAAAGTCCACGTTCATCATCATTAGAATTACAAATATATATATATATATATATATCTCAGGGCATCACAGTGGAGCAGAGGGTAGCATAATCACCTCACAGCAAGAAGGTTGCTGGTTCAAGCCTCGGCTGGGTCAGTTGGCATTTCTGTGTGGAGTTTGCATGTTGTCCCCGTGTTTGCGTGGGATTCCTCTGGGTGCTCCGGTTTCCCCCACAGTCCAAAGACATGTGGTATATATATATATATATACAGTTTTTTAAACAGCATATGTTCATATTTGGTCATATATTAGATTTAGACAATTAAGCATCAATGCACCAAATCAGAGAATTTATCATCAGCGCAATAAATTGGACAATAAATCGTCATTGCACTAAACCAGACAATCATCAATGCATCAAAATCAGACAATTAATCAGACAATTAACTGTCAATGCACCAAAACCAGACAATTAATCGCCAATGCACCAAAACCAGACAATTATTAATCAAAGCACCAAACCAGACAATTGACCATCAATGCACCAACTATGACAATTAATAGTCAAATCAACAAACCAGAGAATAAAGCATCAATGCACCAAAACCAGACAATTAATCGTCAATTCACCAAATCCGACAGTAAAACGTTATTTCAGCTAACTAGACAATTAATCGTCAGTGGACATAACCAGACAATTAATCACCATTGCACCAAATCTGACAATTAACCTTCATTGCACCAAAGTCCTTTTAAGGCAAGTCACAAATTATCCAAAACTGTTTGTCAAGCTTATGATTACATTACATATTTAAAATCACCAATAAAATTAAACAACACCTGTTTCATAAGTTTAGTTTCTAAACATCCGAATAAAACAAAATCTGCTTATTTTCAGGTTGCCCAAGCTAATGCACATGCGCACTCGAAAGAAACAAAATCACGACACCAACCTCATTCATAGCTGTTCTACTCATTGCTCACCCGCTGAATAATGAGCGTCTGATCGCGCTGCTCTTCTGAAGTAATTCACAACTTGGTCTTGATGGCGAATCTCCTCCAGAAATGACAGCGACACTTTGTTTACAAGTTTGTGGGTGTTTGAGTAGTTGCTGTCATGTGATGTGCATTTGACAGGATGGACTGTACCTCACAATATTGCATATAGATTACAAAACCAAAAACCTTTTTATTTAAAAGCATGGGTTTCAAGCTTTCTTTGGATATATTTCTTATGTCTGTGAAGCAAGTATTTGCTGAGATTCAAGTGTGTTTGTTGACCACCAAACTGTCGTAAATCTCACGTCTGGTCTGAGCTTCTCCCCAGAGAAACGTCAGTCTATAGCGATTGATGATTGGCCCCTGTACTAGTAGGCGGGGCTTCATTCACCATATTGACTGTTACACCTTTCCCCATTCAAACATATACGAGTGACATGTCTGGTGTATTCTATAGTCTTAGGTTGCACCAAACCAGACAATAAACCATCAATACACCAAATCAGACCATTAATTGCACAATCCCAATTATTACTTAGCTAATTGTCAAGCCAAATTTCATAATCATCACAGCCCTATAATGAAGTCCATTCACAGTCTTTCAAGGCAAAAACCAGCTCTAGATAAAGCTGACTGTGTCGCCCTGTGCTCAATGCTTTTCACTTGGCAGGGATTCTCTTGGTCTGCTGGCCAGCTCAACGGCACTGGCTCTTGTCCTCAGCTCACTTCTTTAAACCAGATGTGCTCTAAGTTGTTCCATGTTCCCGGACTCTTTGAGCAAAAGGAATTGCAACTTTGGCCTATTTCATGCAATTAGTCAGTCATGGTCTAAGTTTGTGTTTGCCAGCTGAAGGCCTCTGGCTGTGCTCTGGCCACATGAGAAACGGAAACACTTCTGTCTTTTTCTTCTCTTTATTCTGCTTCAGCGGTTAAACGTTGTGTGGCGCTGCAAGGGAGGGACAAACAAGGGATTGTGCAAGCACATATTGGCGCATAACTGTGCCTGCTGCTTCTAAAAAAACTCCCCGGTGTGGTCAGCTCCAAACAATGCAGTATCAATCAACATGAACATGATGAAAAAAGAGCTTGTGTTCTGTCTCCCCTCTCTCCTAATTCATTCTCTTTTTTTCTATCCTTAGCCTGGGAAACAGAAACGAAAGTTCTCATCCTTCTTTAAAAGCTTGGTCATTGAACTGGACAAAGAACTTTATGGCCCAGACAATCACTTGGTGGAGGTATGATATTATCGTGTTTTAATAATAATGTTTACATGTTCATTTTACAAAACCACAATTTTTAAAAGTGTTTGGCAGATATAGTGATCGCATGTTAACTGAACTGTGAATTAAAGAGAATTATTTTCCCTCCAGTGAAATTTGTATTCTTTTTCAAATATTTTCCAAGTGATGTCTAAAAGAGTAAGTGCATTTTCACCTATAATTGATTACAACTAATACCTATAATATTTTTTCTTCTAGAGTAAGTCTTATATTTTTTTTGTTTGGCTAGAATAAAAGCAGTTATTTATTTTTTTTTATAAATTAAGGTCAATATTATTAGACCCCTTAAGAAATTATTTTGTTGCTGATGGCTACATAACAAACCACTGGTTAACTTAGTTATTGCACTTTAAGCTGAATACTAATATTGTAAACATTACTTGTAAAATATGATGTACTGTCATCATGGCAAAGACAAAATAAATGAAAACTGCTATGTTTTAAAATGTGTTAAAAATCTCTCCATTAAGCAGCAATTGGGAAACATTTATAAAAGAACAGAAAATTAACAGGAGGGCTAAATGGTACAAACCTCAGTTTATAACATTTTTCGGTAGAGCAGAGGACAATCACAGCATGAAATTGTTTTATTTCTTTCTCCACAAACCGGGTCTAGATATAGAAAAGGTACAAATCACTCTTTATACTAAAGTTAATGATACTGTTGTAGTTGTACGTCCACTTTTGAATTCAAAGGAATTCAGTAAAAAGGATATTAAGATATTGTAAAATATAAATAAATAAATAAATATATATATATATATATATATAAATATATAAATATATATATAAGTATATAATTGTTCAATATATATTTGGACATTAACACAATTCTAACATTTTTAGCTCTATACACCAACGCAATGGATTTGACATGAATCAAGATGTGCTTAAACTGCAGACTGTCAGCTTTAATTTGAGGTTATTTACATCCAAATCAGGTGAATGCTGTAGGAATTACAACAGTTTGCATATGTGCCTCCCACTTGTTAAGGATCCAAAAGTAATTGAACAATTGGCTTCTAAGCTGTTCCATGGCCGGTGTGTGTGTTATTCCCTCATTATCCCAATTACAATGAGCAGCTAAAAGGTCCAAAGTTCATTTTAAGTGTGCTATTTGCATTTGGAATCTGTTGCTGTCAACTCTTAAGATGAGATCCAAAGAGCTGTCATTATCAGTCAAGCAAGCCATCATTAGGCTGAAAAAACTAAACAAACCCCTCAGAGAGATAGCAAAAACATTAGGCATGGCCAAAACAACAGTTTGGAACATTCTTAAAAGGAAAGATCGCACCAGTGAGCTCAGCAACACCGAAAGACCTGGAGGACCACGGAAAACAACTGTGGTGGATGACTGATGAATTCTTTCCCTTGTGAGGAAAACACCCTTCACAACACTTGGCCAGATCAAGAACACTCTCCAGGACGTAGGTGTATGTGTCAATGTCAACAATCAAGAGAAGACAACACCAGAGTGAATACAGAGGGTTCACCACAAGATGTAAACCATTGGTAAGCCTCAAAAACAGGAAAGCCAGATTAGAGTTCTAAAAAAGCCTTCACAGTGCTGGAACAACATCCTATGAACAGATGAGATCATGATCGACTTGTACCAGAGTGATGGGAAGAGAAGATTATGAAGAAGGAAAGGAACTGCTCATGATCCTATGCAGTGAAGCATTGGTGGTAGTAGTGACATGGCGTGGGCATGTATGGCTGTCAATGGAACTGGTTCTCTTGTATTTATTGATGATGTGACGAATGACAAAAGCAGCAGGATGAATTCTGAAGTGTTTCAAGAAATATTTAGCATATTAAGCCAAATGCTTCAGAACCCATTGAACGGCGCTTCACAGTGCAGATGGAGAATGACCCAAAACATACTGCAAAAGCAACCAAAGAGTGTTTGAAGGGAAAGAAGTGAAATGTTAGGCAATGGCCAAGTCAATCACCTGACCTGAATCGATTGAGCATGTATTCCAATTGCTGAAGACAAAACTGAAGGGAAAATGCCCCAGGAACAAGCAGGAACTAAAGACAGTTGCTGTAGAGGCCTGGCAGAGCACCACCAAGATTGAAACCCAGCGTCTGTTGATGTCTATGCATTCCAGACTTCAGGCTCTAATTGACTGCAAAGGATTTGCAACCAAGTATTTAAAAGTGAAAGTTTGATTTATAATTATTATTCTGTCCCATTACTTTTTGTCTCTTAACAAGTGGGAGGCACATATGCAAACTGTTGTAGTTCCTACACCATACACCTGATTTGGATTTAAATACCCTCAAATTTAAGCTGACAGTCTGCAGTTTAAGCACATCTTGGTCGTTTCATTTTAAATCTGTTGTGTTGGTGTATAGAGCAAAACATTTTCGAATTGTGTCGATGTCCAAATATTTATGGACCTAACTGTATGTGTGCTGTCACTCATTCAGTGGCCACTCCGTCATCTCACAGTCTTTTTATAAAAAGTAAAAACTTGATTTTCAAACATATACTGATAAGGATAGAACCAGAACAATGTCAGTTATTCTTTAAGGAAGCTCAAATGAACTACACCACATGCCTCTGGAGGGAGAACCGTGCAGGTTTATGAATATAGGTAAAGCATAATATAAATCAAATTGAAATCTTGTCCACAGCAGTGGACTGTTTTACAGATGCGTTAGCAACATCAAAGTATCAATATATCAATTTCACTACCATCTTATCTAAGTAGGGAACTAAGTAGGTTTTAAAATATGTTCCACACTCACAGAAGTCCTGCACATGCATGCAGTTGTTAAAGCAGTGTTGGAGTCATTCAGTACACATGCATACCTTACCGAAAGACCCCAAAATATACATGTACCATTGTATACCAATGTGGGGGTTCCTACATATGCAAATGTTTTAAAAAATGAGCTTAAATGTAAAACCGATAGAGAGCAAGAAATTATTGTGCTCTCAAAAACCGAAAACTCTCCATAACATTGGAACTTAGATTTAAAGAAGTTATTTTTTAGATTTTTGAAAATTTTTAATTAAAACAAGGCTTATGACTGTAGCTGTGTCTCATTTCAGAGGCTGCATCCTCCGAAGGATGCATTCGAAGTGCGCTGTGTCATTGCGGCGCAACGAATGCTGTCTCATTTCAAAAAAGTTCAAAGGCTCCTTTAAACGCAGCCTCCAAATGCGTCCTTCGTTTCCCAGGTAATGAAGGACACAACTGGTGGATCCCTCGCGGCCTCGAACGTCCCAAGATTCATTGCGCGTTAATAACGACAGGATGCTTTTAAAAGAAAACTCTGGTTTAATGTATAAATTAGGTTTATTTTACGTGGATATGTAAACACATGTTAAAAAACAAAAAGAGAATGACATGTCTTATGAAAGAGTGATTTTATAGACAGTTTATATTTTAAGGTGTACATGCATGGATCAAAGGAAATATATTTCCAGCTATATTTTATAAACCTCGCTTTGCCTTTAGATTGCTTAAAATAAGTTTTTAAATCACTTTGAAAGAAGTCATTACAAATTTGAATACCGCTTATTAACAACAGCTGTTACGGTTGCTAGGTGACGAGATCTGTCCTCTGTAGGCTAGATCGTCTCATTTCAAAACGCTCGGTTCGGCCTGTGTGGAATTCGAAGGACTTACCTTTGAAGTCTGAATCCTTCGGAGGATGCAGTCTCTAAAATGAGACACAGCTTGTAATGCATTTTCTTTTTGTGATTTAATTGTTGAAGCTTGTACCATGGTATTCAAAATATTGTAATATTGTCACAATATTGGCTTAAGCTGCAAAAAAGCTTACTTTTAACAGCTATAATAAGGAAAATCGCTTGGTGATTTGCTTTATTGTATATAGATGTTCAGAGTAGGATTATAAAGTACAACAGGTAATGCTTTACAATTAAGTCTCATCAGTAAATTTTAATACATTAAAATAAATAAGAAAGGGTTAGATTTATTATAGTTACTATGTTAATATTAGTTTGAAAAACAACCGAATGTTATTATTAATTCCATTTAATAAAACCATTATGACTTGTAATCAGATTATGAATTTGATTTTAATGTGTTATTAGGCATTAACTTGGATATTAACATCATCTAAGAATAATAAAAGCTTTTTATAATTGTCATTGTGGTTTCAGTTCAATTAACTAATATTAATTACTGGAACCTTATTTCACAGTATTAATGAACAACGGGCCTATAAACAGTCACAGAATTTTCAGTCAGTATTTCAGCTGCATATATTAGGCCAGATATTAAAATGTTTGAACTATTAGGCTAATTAATCAATCAAGTCAAGAATTTGATTCCTGTTATGAAACCACTACAAATACAATTTTAATATTCAAATAAGCTTTAAAAAAGTTTACTTAATAAGCAATTATTCAGAGTATTTAGAAGTGCCCACAATATCAATACTGTTTGTTATCCAGACATTTTGAATTATTGAGTATAGGCATATGTCTAGCCTCAACTAATGATAGAAACACATTTTTTGTCATGTTTCTAGTCCAAATGTCAAAGCATTCTTAAATGAATAAGCATTTTCTAGACAAGCAAAAAATATTGACTTGTTTTAAGAAATAATATGCTAAAATTAAGTGAGTTTTTCCTTAAAGCAAGCTAAATAATCTGCCAGTGGGGTAAGCAAAATAATCTTGTTTTTTTCTTTTGACAAGATTATTTTGCTTGTTTTAAGGAAAAAGACAATAGTTTTCCCGCGGGTCCATAAAAAGTCTTAAAATGTCTTAAATTAAAATCCAGGAAATTAAGGTCTTAAATTGTCTTAAATTTATCATAAAGTTGCTGTAGGTATTACATTTTCAGCTGGTGCGCTTAATGACGATAAGGAAGCACAGTGGTCCACCGAAAAACATCTAATAGTTGATCAATTTAGTATGTGTAAAACAGGAGTAAAGTGACAGTCACCGTGATTTATTAGCTTATTACGGTAGGTCGGCTACAGACGCTGACCTGTGTGCACCTGCGTGCTGCCATTACGCGGTTGTCAAGGTGAGGTGACCATAGGGCTCAAAGCCATCGAGTCACACATGAAAGGAGAAAAGCACCAGCGGTACGTTGCAGCAGCTAGTCATATCGGGTCTAGGTTAATCCTTGCTTTGTTTGCAGCTTGACCTAACGATATTACTAGTTCAGACGCCACCTCACAGTCAGCTATAACAAGTTTAATTTCACTGCCAGACACCCAAAAGTCAGAGGTACTGTGGGTTCTCCATACCAGGGGTTTTCAAACTTTTAGGACACACGCCCCCCCAAGTTTGGCCAATTTCACTCGCGCCCCCTCTGCCCTGAGCCAAAATTATAATCTATGTGCAAACATTCACATATTACTTGCTGCGTTTAAAGTGTGTAGCAAAGGGGCGTCGCTAGACCCAATTTGAAAATCGCCAGTGCAAAATGCTTTGAGATATGATTTACTTCATATGCAAAGTGTATTCATTAAAACTGGTAATCCTGGAATTAAGATGTTATTCTATATGTGCAACGCTGATGAAAGCAGTGTAGTTTATATATATATATATATACATACAGGGAGTGCAGAATTATTAGGCAAATGAGTATTTTGACCACATCATCCTCTTTATGCATGTTGTCTTGCTCCAAGCTGTATAGGCTCGAAAGCCTACTACCAATTAAGCATATTAGGTGATGTGCATCTCTGTAATGAGAAGGGGTGTGGTCTAATGACATCAACATCCTATATCAGGTGTGCATAATTATTAGGCAACTTCCTTTCCTTTGGCAAAATGAGTCAAAAGAAGGACTTGACAGGCTCAGAAAAGTCAAAAATAGTGAGATATCTTGCAGAGGGATGCAGCACTCTTAAAATTGCCAAGCTTCTGAAGCGTGATCATCGAACAATCAAGTGTTTCATTCAAAATAGTCAACAGGGTTAAGCTTATTTTCAGTATTCTATTTTAGATGGTTCCTTCATACAAGGCAATGTGTTGTTTAGTGTAATCCAACTTATCTATGTTATGTTGACTCTGTTCTACATCACAAAGGAACAAAAAAAAAGAAAAGAAAAGGGTCTCAAAGAAAAGTATTTTTACTTTTTTTTTTCTTTTTCTTTTTTTACTTACAGAGTTTACACATTGCACATAATTGATACCAAATAGAAAACTTTCAAGTTTTGATTTCCATTGTAGGAGGCAATAAATTGAGTAACCTATTCCAAAGAAATTATGACATTTTTTTATTATATTTGTTGAGGTCTTAAAAAGGTCTTAAAACGCATTAAATTTTACTTTTAAAATGGTGTGAGAACCCTGGATTAGAAACAAGACAAAAAATGTATGTAACAGCTTTTTTGCAGTGAAGAAATCTGTTTTAATGCTGAATATTGAGCTCATTCTGATCAAGTGTTCACTGTAGTCAATAAATCTATAGTCATCTTCTTTTTCTCATGTCTTAGTGGCACAGAATGCCCACAACTCAGGAGACGGATGGATTTCAGGTGAAGAGGCCAGGAGACGTGAATGTGAAATGCACTCTTCTTCTCATGCTGGACCACCAGGTATTACACACACATACCTTATTATACATTTTTTTTTATTATTATATTATTTTCAGCTGTATTATTTTAAGAAATAAAGAATTTTTAAACTAACCTTGTGAGTAGGGTTGCATAATAAAAAAAAATTGTAAGCGTGATAATAGTATAGAGAATATCTGTATTGCCGGAAGATATGAAAATGATTTTATGAGCCAAGCATTTGAGTTGCATGCATAGGTGGTTTATCCAAATTTAACCAATCAAATTAGGCTGTACTATATTCACACCTCTCCATTAGGAGCTGCTTTGCTATTTGCTAGACATACAGTTAGGTCCATAAATATATGGACATTGACACAATTCTAACATTTTTGGCTCTACACACCAACGCAATGGATTTGAAATGAATCAAGATGTGCTTAAACTGCGGACTGTCAGCTTTAATTTGAGGGTATTTGCATCCAAATCAGATGAACTGTGTAGAAATTACAACAGTTTGCATGTGTGCCTCCCACTTGTTAAGGGTCCAAAAGTAATTGGACAATTGGCTTCTAAGCTGTTCCATGGCCAGGTGTGTGTTATAATATAAAATATAGAGAATATCTGTGTCACCAAAAGGTATGAAAATAATTTTATGAGCCAAGCATTTGAGTAGCGTGCATAGGTGGTTTATCCAAATTTAACGAATTAAATTGGGCTGTACTATATTCACAGCTCTCCAATAGGAGCTGCTTTGCTATTTGCTAGACTGGCCCAAAGCTGAGCCAAGAGCTGAAAATAAATATTAAAGGCATATATATTTATTTATAATATATAAAATATAATTGTTTGATTTAATTATTACTTTTTTTATTTGTAGTAGCAATGAATACAGTACAATGATTTCACTTAAGAGAGTGAACATTTCCCATTGCTAAACAATTAAATTTTTACAAACTATAAAGTAACAGAACGCAATAAAAAAATTCTTAAAATAAAATATAAAAATAACAGTAACAATAAAATGGCAACAAATAATATCAATACTAAATATACATAGGTCAGAGAGGCTCAAATCTTTATTCACTCAACTTTAGGTTGTTATCTACTGTGAATTCCTAATCTAAAGAGAGGATTAAGAGGGGGAGTGCAGTGGGTCGTAAATTGAAAAATGTTTGTTCTATGGATGGGAATTAGATAGAAATATTTTTATATTTCTTCGAAGATTGAATGGAGCAATCTAATGTAATCAGTGCACTTTTTACTAGAGATTTCTAAATGCATTAATTTGAAGTTGAAGGGAGAATGTATTTTTTTCCATCACATAAATATTATATACTATTTCCAGCCATTCTTGGGTTGGAGATTCAGGAAAAAACTAGTGTCTTGTAACTGCTTTTTTGGCTGCAATTATTAAAATATCAAATAAGTATTTATCAGCTTTACTTGGATTTATCAGATTTACTTTTATTTGGATATCAGAGCTTCCAAAATAAATAACTATGAATTGAAAGGGTAGTGTAATATTAAGTATGTTTTCTATTACTCCATGTACTTCTACCCAAAATTGTTTTATTACTGGACATTCCCAAAAAATGTGCCAGTGATGAGGTTCCTGAGACCCACATAATCTACAGCACTTGGTGTCCTTTCCTGTGGGGTATGCTCTTTGATTTGGCGTGATACAATCTTATTAGACATTTCCATCCAAATTCTCTCCACATATGTGAGTTAGTACATTTTGATGTAAATCTACATATGTCCAACCATTGGAGACCAATGAGATTACTTTCCTTTTCCCATTTTTCTTTAACATATCCTGTTGTGTGGGGTTTATTCGATCCAAATCCTTTATAAAGTTTTGAAATTATACCTTTACTCCCACTGCCTTTGTTGGCATCTTTAAAAATGTTCAGTATTGAGTCATCCAGGTCTATTTTATTTTTAATATTATTCGCAAAGTGGCTACGTAATTTTATCCAGGTTATATTCTTTCTTCAGACTTTCATCAGACTTTCAAAGTCTTAATTATTAGTTTTTTAATGTAGTATAATCATTACATAAATGATTTTGAGGAAAAAATGCTAATAAAAATAGTATATCTCTATAAAAATATTATATCGCAAGAAATGTCATTATCACCGCAATTATCGGTCATTATCGGTTTTGTTTGTTCCAGAGCATAGTATTAGATGTTTTTAATAATATGATGAACTTTTGTCTTCTCCTTGTACTTGATTAAGCCTCCACAGTATAAGCTGGATCCACGTCTGGCACGACTGCTAGGTGTCCACACTCAGACCAGAGCCAGTATCATGCAGGCCTTGTGGCTCTACATCAAGAACAACAAGCTGCAAGATTGCCACGAGAAAGAGTACATTAACTGCAACCGATACTTTAGACAGGTATGCAAAAAGTTGGTTGCAACAAACCACTTTTAAACAATTTTTTTAGCCATTTAATTTATAAGTAAATAATGTCTTAAAGGTGCCATAAAATGGATTTATTCAATATGTTGAATTGTTCATTTATACAATGTTACATTGAAAGCCAAATAATCATACTTCAGTTGTCAAAAAAATAGTAGATGCCCTGGTAAATGGCAATCTTTTGTACTAAAATGCTAGAGAAGTGGTTTATTTTAGCTAGGAGTGAGTGAGCTGTCTTTATGCCAAAAGATTGAGAAATATTAATTAATATTTTCAAACAATGTTTTTGTCATTAAATGAATTATACAAAAGAGGGTTTGCTTCCTACAGAGAGTCTCACCTACATAGTAAATTTAATACAAGCTTATAAATTAAAAAATAAGGGGAAAAATATCATTGTTGCAATTTCACTGGGTAACATTGCAGCCAATAAAATACTGCTGGGGTGTGCATATTATTCATTCATTCATTCATTTTCTTTCGGCTTAGTTCCTTTATTAATCCAGGGTTGCCATAGCGGAATGAACCGCCAACACGTTTTTACGCAGCGGATGCCCTTCCAGCCGCAACCCATCTCTGGGAAACATCCACATGCACTCATTCACACTCATAACCTACCCAATTCCCCTGTATTGCATATCTTTGGACTGTGGGGGAAACCAGAGCACCTGGAGGAAACCCACGCGAATGCAGGGAAAACATGCAAGCTCCACACAGAAGCGCCAACTGACCCAGCTGAGGCTCGAACCAGTGACCTTCTTGCTGTGAGGCGACAGCACTACCTACTGCGCCACTGCGTCACCTGTGCATATTATTATTATTTTTATTTTATTATTATTATTATTATTCATTCATTCATTAATTTTCTTTTCGGCTTAGTCCCTTTTTTAATCTGGGGTCGCCACAGCGGAATGAACCGCCAACTTATCCAGCATATGTTTTACGCAGCGGATGCCCTTCTAGCCGCAACCCATCTCTGGGAAACGTCCTTACACAGTCATTCACACTCATACACTACAGACAATTTAGCTTACCTAATTCACCTATAGTCTTTGGACTGTGGGGGAAACCTGGGTCCCCAGAGGAAACCCACACCAACTCAGGGAGAACATGCAAACTCCACACAGAAACGCCAACTGACCCAGCCGAGGCTCGAACCAGCGACCTTCTTGCTGTAAGGCGACAACACTACCTACTGCACCACTACGTCGCCCATTATTATTATTATTATTATTATTATTATTATTATTATTATTATTATTAATGGTCTTGTGTGGATTGTCACAGTCTGTGTTAGGTTGTATTTGGCCTGTTTTTGACTGGGATTTCACACCCAGGTTTTACATGAGATCAAGGAAAAATTGGTGTTTAAGGCTAACGGTGTGTCATTTTTCTATGTACTAAACTCTTATTATTCAGCTTGGTCTAAGATCAGCGGTTCCCAACAGGGGGGACCCGGTCCACAAGGGGGCCTCAGCGATCTCTGTGGGGGGTGGCATCATATTATAAACATTTTGTTGCCTTAGTTCATTTTATCCCCTGGCTGACCAGAAAAAATTGACAAATTTTTAATTCGTTCTCCACAAAAAAGTCTCACTGATTCGCCTTCAGCAGCTAATACTAATGACCCAAGCATACTGGACCCAGGTGAGGAAGCTCCAAACATTTCGGGTTGCAGCGCTAGCAATACTAAAAACACGAAATGCAGGAAATACCAAGATAGTTACCTGAAGTTCTTGCTAACGAATACATGAGGCTGTCCAAATTAATAATACATTTGCAGATGATCCCCAAAACCTCGACAAGCCCAGAGCATTTTTTGAGTGCAAGGCAAATGAAATTGACACACACCAAAAATGCGATGAGAGACGTCACAGCTACTGATGACAAGAAACTTAAAAAAAAATGGGCAACTAATATATGGCCAGTTTATAGTAAAGTCCAAAGGCTTTTCAGTTACAAATGGCCTACTGATGTTTTGCTTTTATATTTTACATTAGGCTATTATTTGTGCATAAACATATCTAGATATAGTAATAACCATACCGTTTGTTTGAAAACAACATTTTTTGTCATCCTTATTACAAACTTATATGAGTGATAATGTTGAGGGGGACCGTACAATATTTTCTGGAGGAAAAGGGGGTCTCAGGCAAAAAAAAGTTGCGAACCACTGGTCTAGATGTATACAGACTTTCATTTCATGGCATCTTTTAACATAAGAGTTTCCCTTTAATGTCCACTTGTAAGTGTCTTTGGGCTCGCTGTTCAAGGTTATCTCACAAAGTCCACAGTTTAACATGGGTATTATGGTTTTATTTCCAATTCAAATCTCATTTGTTTATTTAGGTTTGCTTTGAGCTTATGCACTTTTTTCTAGCAAGAACTGGCAACACTAATAATTGACATGTCTTTTGTGCATTTCTTTTTTTCTTGCACAGTGTATACAGAGGAGACACATGTCTACTGTATTTTATGTGTTCAGTTCAAATTGTTGAAAATACATTTGTCAATACCTGCATTACATGATAACTGGGTAGATGATAATTTGGTTGTTGCTCCTGTAAATTACTGATCTGTGTGTGCGTACAAAACAGGATGAAGCACTAAAAGATCAATTTAAGTTCAGCTGCAGTGTGTCTGTGGCCTGTAACGCATACAAACAGAAGAAACCCTGGCACAGTATCTAAGCTTTGTATTTAACACTTGCTGCCACTACATGTTTTGTCTTGCCTGTAAGAATTGGTATTGCTGGCACAGCTGTGCACTGGTTCACATCATCCTGACCTGTCAACCGAGGTGTTCCCTATAGGGCTCGGTTCTCAGCCCATGTCACTTTGTACTCTATATACTTCGACCTCATCAGCATTCCTTGTAACCAAGGAGTCAGATTTCTCTGTTTCCCTCTCCAGTTATGTTTTGACCTTCTATGTTACTTTGGAACTTCCTTTCAATTTCAGATTTCTCTTTAAACTGCCCAATCATACAAGAAGCCCAAACTAAACACAGGGACTAAAATATCATGGAAAGTTGATATGGCCTACCTTGCATTGCATCATTTAGAAGACCTTAGCAATGGTTTCGAATCACATAACGCTTAGTAGCATCAGGTTTTGTTGAACACCTGTTGTCTTCAATATATAGTTAAGCACTATTTACAGCATAGCACATTTTGTGCAATGACAACCAAGGAGAGGTTCATTGACCTCACATAAAGTTGAAGTCCCTCCTGAAATATTAGCCCCCTGTATATTTCCTTCCCCAATTTCAGTTTAACATTTAAGTTTTTTTCAACACATTTTTAAACATAATAATTGTAATAACTGATTTATTTTATCTTTGCCATGATGACAGTACATAATATTTTACTAGACATTTTTCAAGACACTAGTATTCAGTTTAAAGTGACATTTAAAAGCTTAATTAGGTTAATTAGGCAAGTTATTGTATAATAATCGTTTGTTCTGTAGACATTCAGAAAAATAATATTGCTTAAGGGGCCGATCACACAGAACGCGATTTTTCCATTTTAAAACGTGAGGTGCACCACGATGCCTTTTTTGTTGACAATAAAAAAAAAATGCGGTGCTCTTTTTATTTCACTAGGCAACGGCTGAATCGGCTAGGTACTCTGCGTGAGTGCTGCTGTTGATATTAATATATTTTAATATTTAATAATATTGTGAAATTCAAGATTTGTGAGTCATACAGCACCGGATAACTCAAAACAGCAACCACAAGTCTCTTCTCCATCTTCAAAAGTCTCCATAGTCATCTCGACAACACAAACACTGCAGGCACTTTAACAGAAACCCCGTCTCTGCTTTCATTTGATTAGAGAATGAAACAGACGTGACTAAGATAACATGCTTTTTCTGCTCAGAGTTGATTTTTCACAAAAATGTGAGGCACAGCAGGCGGTTAAAATGCGAGGTGCACAGGGTGCATAAGCGGCGCGCAAAACGTTTGCGGCTGTTAGTCATTATTTCAAAAATCGTTTAAAAAAGGCCTCTCTCAACGCAAAAAGCATGTTCGGTGTGATCGACTCCTAAGGGGGCTAATAATATTGACCTTAAAAGGGTTTTTAAAAAATATGAAACTGCTTTCGAAATAGGACATTTTTTCTTGCTCTGTTAAACATCATTTGGGAAATATTCACTCATTATTTTCCTTTGGCTTAAGGCTCCGGCGCAGCCTTCGCGCTGTTTCATAGCCCTCGCTGTGGCTGACGCCGACGCTGACATGCACCTCTTAAAATATTTAACTACACATCGAAACGAGGCGTAGTGCAAGCTCTGTGATTGGTCGGCTTGGTAGCAGTGATTAGCATTGGCGGTGCTGGGAGCCATGAGCCCAATGGATCGATAGAGTGTCGAGTCCCGTGAAGGAGTCCCAGATGAGACTTTTGTTTTGTGTTTACCTTATGATTAAAGCTGTTGTACACTGCAAAAAATGCTTTTCTTACTTAGATTTTTTGTCTTGTTTGTAGTCCAAATATCTAAAAATTCTTATATCAAGAAACTTTTTCTTGGCAAGCAAAATATAATGTCTTGTTTTCAGAAATAACATGCCAATAGTAAGTCAGTATTACCTTAAAACAAGCTAAATAATCTGCCAATGGGGTAAGCAAAATAATCTTGTTGATATTATTTCTTAAAACAAGATAACATGTTTTGCTTGTCTAGAAAATTCTTCTTGATTTAAGAATGTTTAGATTTTTGGAATAGAAACAAGACAAAAAAATCCTAAGTAAGAAAAGCATTTTTTGCTGTGTATGTCTGCCGGTTCCTCCTCTGAATGAGCAAGTTTAACTACTTATACATTAAGGTAGCGTTCAGACAAAACAAAGCACCCGTGAAGAAACTCGACACAGAGGAACATTTAAACCTACTGCCAGCTAGTGTTTTGGAAGTGTTATTGCAGAGCAACACAAGCAGCACGCAGAAGTATAAATGCATGACTATGCGCAGGTATAAACCATTTTTTTGTCCTTATTTATCAGGGGTTGTCACAGTGGAATGAAATGCCAACTATTCCAGCATATGTTTTACGCAGCGCATAACCTTCCAGCTGCAACCCAATACTGGGAAACCATTTGGCAAATATTCAAAAAAGGAAAAAAATGATGGCTAATAATTTTGACTAACAGTATCTGGTAGGTGGCTCATATAAACAGACCTGTGGATGAACTGCTGTAATCTTGCAGATCTTTGGCTGCCCCAGGATGAGATTTTCGGATATCCCCATGAAGCTCGCCAGCCTCCTTCAACACCCCGACCCCATTGTCATCAATCATATCATCAGGTGCGTTTCTGCTTCAAATGTTTTCAGTCGTTACTTTACATTCCCATTTTAAAGAATGATTTTCTGTTTACTTGCTGCTTTGCAGTTATTTTCAATACAAAATGTCGACATATAGACTGAACTACAAATCTAAAGTTTGGCCACACTTGTGTTTCTAGATTTTTCTTGCACCTGCATATGAATTCATAGCAAAATTAAAATAATACATTTTGAAAGTATGAGCTTAACTGAGTAGGGCAGAGAACATTGAGCTCTTGACCAGAATACAGATGATTTATTTATTTTTTTATAAATATATATTGTTTTGATTAAGATGTTTGTATAATTTTCATGGAATTCTCACAGTTCCATTGTTTGTTTCACATTTGTATCAATTATTTACATTTTATATAAGGAAAAATGGATATGCATTAAAAAATATATGGATGTCTAGTTGTCTGAATGCTATTATTAATCTTATTGATGTTGTTGTAGATTGCTGTTGTTCGATTTTGACCAAATTCTGCTTTATCTGTGTTTCATATATCTAGTGTGGATCCCAATGATCAGAAGAAGACTGCATGCTTTGATATTGATGTTGAGGTGGACGACCCTCTGAAGGCTCAGATGACCAGCTTCCTGTCCTCCACAACCAGTCAGCAGGAGATTGCTACTCTGGAGATGAAGGTGGGTTTGCAGTGACAAATGATCCTGTTATGAGGTGACATATGGGCTGTTTTTATCTAAATATCTGCATCCCTCATTAGATCCATGAGACTATTGAGTCCATCAACCAACTGAAGACCCAGAGAGACTTTATGCTCAGCTTTAGTAACAGCCCACAGGAGTTCATCCAGGACTGGCTCAAGTCTCAGAGCCGAGACCTCAAGGTACATCAAGAGCTTTAAATGTCCTTCGTTGGTTTTGCTGAGTGGTTCTTGGTCATCAGTCATTTATGGAAGTTTTTTTTTTGTTTATTTCAGCTAATGACAGACACTGTGGGAAATCCAGAAGAGGAGAGGAGGACTGAATTTTACCATTCACCCTGGGTCACAGAAGCTGTTGGACGATATATATTTTCAAAGGTGAGAATTTCTCTGTATTTTTTCAGTAAACCTTAAA